>PVKA01028255.1:0-29600 GCA_004027165.1 Ctenomys sociabilis
TTTTTTTTTTTTTTTTTTTTTTTTTTTTTTTTTTTTTTTTTTTTTTTTTTTGTCTTTTTGAGACAGGGTCTCACTATGCAGTTCAGGCTGTCCTTAAGCTCACTTTGTAGCTCAGGCTGGTCTCGAACTCACAACAATCCTCCTGCCTCAGCCTCCCGAGTGCTGGGATTACAGGCGTGCGCCACCACGCCCGGCTTCACTCTTGGCTTTTGTGGTATTCATTTGTTCATTCATTTCTGATTTTTTTGGCTGGCTCAGCCCGCCTTAAAGGCAGGTCTGGTCAAACTGCAGCATCCTGAGCCTGACTGCTAGGGGCTGGGGAGATGGCTCAGTGGAATAAACACTTCCCTGGCAAGTGCAAGGGCCTGAGTTCAGCCCCCAGTTCTGCAAAAAAAAAAAAAAAAAGAACTGAGCTAACCAGCACCTCCCCCATCCATCCATTCATTTCTGTGCAACTGAGGGCCATACCCAGACTCATACACACAACCAGGCTCTCCACTGAGCTGCACCTCGAGCCTCCTGTTTACTTTTTTTTTTTGTCCTTAGGACAAGATCTCACTACATAGATCACACTCATAGTGATTCTCCTATTTACAGCCTCCCAAATGCTGGGATTACAGGCACACACCACCAGGCCCAATCTCAATCGCCATCTCAATGCCTCTGCCTCCACCCCAACCCCACCCCCCATGGCAGGCCAGGGGATTGGACTCCTGGCCCCTGTGTCTGCCTAAGCAGGCACTTTAATCCGCTGAGCTATTTGGCCAGCCCTTACTTTTTAATTGTAAAGCAGTAAGGATGAGTAAGGTTACAGGAAAAGTAACCTATGTGTTACTCTGATGAGCATTTTAAAGGCAGGACTCAAAGGCAATCAGCACAGAAGGCCAGAGCCCTCACGGGAGGCACACAGGAGGGGAGCTCAGGGCAAGGCGTCGCACCTGACCTGGCCTGAGTTGACACTGAATGCTACCCGGAGGGGAAGGCAGGTGGCCTTTGGGTTCACCTTATGCTAAGTTGGATCGAGGAGGGTTTGGGGTCAGGAGAGGCAACAGAACCAGTTAAAGTGGAGGTCAACTTGATTGCTTTGGGATCTGCAGGGACTGAAGAAGACAGATGTGGTGCCAGGATCTGTGTCTGTGTCCCTGTCCCTTCCTCTCTGGCACCATTCCTGGCTCTGCTTCCCGGCTCCCACGAACTAAGCATCTTTGCTCCCCCATCTCTAAGCCATAAGCTAAACTAAATCTTTCCTTTAAACTGCAGGTGTTGGGTGTCCCGGGCAGTGGGAAAGCAGAACACAACCCCACGGGGGTGCAGGGCTGGCAACCCCACACCTACCCAGGCACATCAGATGTCTTCTAGGCCTATGCCCCCCCACCCCTGACGCTGGGCACCTACCCCGCTGGTGTAGCCTGGCAAAGGGCTGGAAGTGCCGGGCATAGCTGAGTGCCTCCAGCTGCTTCTCGGGCCCCCCGGCCAGGAGGCGGATAAAGTGCAGTCGGTGCAACTTGAATTCCAGGGAGCTGTTGAGCTCTAGCAGGCGCTGCCTGTGGGAGACAGCCCATCTGGGAAGAACAGGAACAGGTCAGTGAGCTAGTGGGACAACAGGACCCCCGGCAGAGCCAGCACCTGGGAGAACAACGGCCAAGCCCCAAGAAAGATAAGGCAGGTCAGGCACATTTAGGGGACGGAGGAGCACAGACAAGGCCTGCACCCCGAGAGGCAGGGGCAGAGGCACAGCCACCCCCCATTCTCCTCCCCCCTTACTCCAGGGCAGGGCCTAGGTCCTGCTCATGTAGAGCTTCCAGAATGCGGTTCAGCTCCAGGAAGGGCTGCTTGAAATCTAAGTCCACACTCAGGGTTGATTCCTGTAGGAATAAAGACAGTGATCTATTGGAAGACAGTGTTTCCACAATTCCGCTCTGTACACAGATAACTACTGTTAAAGACAGGCTGCCGCAGGCAGGGTTCTGGAGGAGCTGTGGCCCTGCCAGCTGCTCGTCCTGGGGAGGGAAGGGCCGCACTGGGAGTACAGGCTGCAAATCCCCCGCTCCCTACCAAAGCACTGGAAAGGGTGCCGGGCTGGCACTATGCGGCTTCAGTCACCCTCATTACCTCAAGGCAGAGTTGCCTTTATTTGAATGCAGTGTGTCTTCAATACCCACTGGGGTTCCACTGTCATCTCACTGATCCTCTCTTCCATGATGTGGTCTTAGGCCTCAGCCCAGCACCCTGATGGTCAGCAGTTCTAACAGAGCCACGTTCTGTCTGACGGCAGGAACACTGCTTTCCTCTCTAACACAGAAGGGCACTCAGCTGGCCGCTGGCCCTCACCTGACACAGTTCCTCAGCGACGCTGAGCATGCCCTGCTGGTACAGGTGCTCCACAATGGCCGTCTGCAGGGTCTGCTGCTGCTTCTCCCGCGAGTCCCACACTGAGTCGGAGACCACGCCACAGATCTCTGAGTCGAAGTTCTGCCAGGGGGAGGAGGACACACATGGGCCTGAGGCTCTGCGCCCAAGCCTGCTCCTGGCCTTCCCCCCGCAATGCCCGCTCCAGCATGTCCCTTGCCCAGGCAGGCTGCTCACCCTGTCAATGGCTTTGCCCACCCGGGACACACTGCTGTGGATGTCCTTGTGGTCCGAGGCAAGTTTCTGGACAGTGTCTTTGATCTTCCGGCAACACTGGGACATCACCAGGGACAGGGTGGCTGACAGAGGGGTCCCCTGGAGAGCTGTGGAAAAACAGTAGACTCAGGACACTGAGCACAGCTCCTGGAGCCCACTTTCAACGCAGACCACATCTCTGCTTCCTCTGTTCTGGAAGCTGCTTAGGGAGCAGGTGGCAGCCCTGAGCTTCAGAGCGACCCCAGCTCCTGTCCCAGTCCTGCTGCATTTTCACTGCATGACCTGGAACTGGGCAGGTGAAACAGGCCAGTCTCAGAGATCTCACACGCTCATCTGTGAAGCTGTGGGTGCTGTGACGTGAACTTGGTACTTTCTGGAGATCATATACTTTATTTTAAGCTCTTCGTATCATACATATAATTTTACGTTTAACTGTCAGGTTAAACAGTTACCATGAAGCACAGTAGTTTTACTTCCAAGAAAAACAAAATCATGTGACCTCAGACAAACTTGTACATGACTATCAAAGCAGCATTATTTGAAATAGCCACAAGGTAAAAAGAACTCAAAAATCTATTACCTAATGGATAAGTAGAGAAGGGTCCAGCCACTCCACAGAAAGCCAGTCAGCCTCGAAGAGAGCAGCACTGACCCTGGGCAGTGGGGAGAAACCCTGACACCCCATGCCAACAAAAGAGGCCAGTGCAATGGGTGACAGAGGGTAAGATTCCCTTTACCCAAAGGGTCCAGAACAGGTCACTCTACGGAGGCACAAATAAGAGCCGCCTCTGTGGCAGAGTAGTGACACCAGGCTTGGTGTCTTTTGGGAAGGATGAAAATATCAAATTACAAAGTAATAATGAAAGTACAATTCTGTAAATTTAAAACCACTGAATTGTGTACTCTAAAATAATGAGCTGTGATTTACAGCTCAAACAAAAAGACATCCAACTATGGGTTGCTCTGGTTAATTTCCCCTTTTAAGATGGTTTTGTTTGTTTCTTTTCTTTTTGTCTTTTTGAGACAGGGTCTCACTATGCAGTTCAAGCTGGCCTTAAACTCACTTTGTAGTTTAGGCTGGTCTCGAACTCACAACAATCCTCCTGCCTCAGCCTCCCGAGTGCTGGGATTACAGGCCTGCGCCACCACGCCCAGCTTAAGATGGTTTTACTATGTAATTAAGACAGGCCCTGAATTAAAAGTGATCTTCCTGCTTCTGCCTTCTCAGTACCAAGATTACAGATGTGTGCCACCACACCCAGCTTTCCCTGGTTATATCTAAGACAATTTAAATATTAAAATAAATAACAAAGAAAATAACAGAAGCTGGGCATAGAGTATGTGCCTGCAATCCCAACTACTCAGGAGGCTGAGGCAGGAGAAGAAAGCATTTGACAATGTCCAGCCTTGACAACTGAGATGACACCTTGTCCTAAAAAAAGAGCTATAGATACAGCTCAGTTCAAGACCCTGGGTTCAGTCCCCAATTAAGTTTCTGAGACAATAGCAGGAGTAAATCACAGCCATTAATGATACTATTATATCATGTTTCATCTTGGGGTTTTGATAATCATATTGCATTTACAGAAGAGAGGGACCTTGATCTTAAGAAGTACACACTAAAGGGGTAGTTCAAATGTCTTAACACGTAACAGCAACACAGGAGAATAACACAGCATCCTGCTTGAGGGATCTGGGTGAAGGGTATTTGATTTATTTACACTATTCTTGGGACCGTCCTATAAATTTGAAATCATCTTAGATGTTACTGAAATATACAAAAACATAAGAAAGGAAATAAAAGAGAAAAGCAAAATGGAAACAGTTTCAGGTGAAGTGCTTTATGTGCTGTTTTTTTTGGCAGAACTGGGGACTGAACTCAGCCCTTGTTCACTGGGGTGAACTTACCCACTGAGGCCCTTTTTGTGTTGTTTTTAAAGATGACATCTCTATATAGCCTGGACCGGTCTTGAACTCATGACTCTTGGTGCCAGCCTCGGAGAGCTGGATTTACAGGTGTGCGCTACCGTTCCTGAGGTGAGGCCACTGTTCCGGCCTTCCTCAGAGTCCTTGAGACACGTATATCAGTGTCCTAACCGGCATCCTTCTGGGACCCCATCACAGCCTGGCCGGCCAGCACAGAACGCTACAACACAGACGCGTACCTGCGCTGGCCAGTTCGGCCCGCAGCTGTCCTACATAGTGCAGCAGCTCCTCCAGGCTTTGCTCACAGTGCTGCCCATAGGTCAGGAACTTCTGCAGGACCTTGTCCAGTTCTCTCTCCACACAAGCACACTGCTCCATGGTGCCTCCACCTGTGGAAGGTCAGCAGGGTCAGCCCCTGCGTCCAGGCAGAGGGAGTCCTGACCATTCATTTCTTTACAGCCCTCCCACCTTTCTAGGCCATATGTTAAACAGTGCGAAGGCCCCTGCTTTAACAGAACACCTGGGCCGTAGCTTCCCACCAGCCTCTGCTAGGTGCCCAGGGGAAGGTACAGGCCTAAGAGCACTCGTGAGGAAACCAGTCCCCAGTTCTTTGCACCCCATTACTCTTGATCATCTCCACTTTCAGTAAGCAGGCTCCTGCACAGACGAGAAGCCCAGGCACGGCGTGGGGCCCTGCCTCACAGTTTTGTGATTCACAATGTTGCTTCTCAGCTGGCGGAAGTGGGCTTCCACGGCTGTGCTAACAGCACAGCAGCCGCGGGACTATGCTGACCCGGTGGGTGATGGGTCGGCCTGTCCTCTGGCCCAGCTCACCATGGATGCCCGCCTGTGTCCAGCCAGCCTCGGCCCTGCTCTCAGGCCTCCAAGCACTGCTGCTCGCTGCCTCCTCTCCCTGGTCCACTGTCCAGCTCACCTTTCCACGAGCGCAGTGCTGCTGCAGACAGATGGCTCTGGCTTCCCTCACTGGTTCCCTCTCCCCTCGCTTGCCTTGCTTCCCCATCCTGCATCCCCTCCTCTGCACTCCCTTTCTAGGCTTCCCCATGGAGCTCGCTGCCTCCCTCCATTTCAGAGCTGCTGCTGACAACACACAACCCTCAGGTTGTCCAGTTTTCCTCTCCCACCCACAGGACGTGAAGGAAAGGCTGTGTTACTCCTCCCTGTAACTCGTCAGCCTGCCTGTGCATCCTCTACGCAGGCATAGAGTAAACACTCAAAAATCATCTGGTGCCCAAGCAGACTGCAGGCGCCTCCCGGCCAGACTCCTCCACTTCCCCCGGTATCCTGTGTCCTGGCCTCACCTTGACAAGGACTGGGCACCTGGCCCACTACACATCTGGACCTTCTTTCCCTATGTGGGATGAGAGCACACTCCAA
Source organism: Ctenomys sociabilis (assembly GCA_004027165.1). NCBI lineage: Eukaryota > Metazoa > Chordata > Mammalia > Rodentia > Ctenomyidae > Ctenomys > Ctenomys sociabilis. The sequence goes on from PVKA01028255.1 coordinate 5,947, forward strand.
TATTTGTTGTAAGGGCTTTCAGATGTCCTGCCCTACCGACTCCTGAACAAATCTCTACACCTAGATGTGTGAGTTGCGGGCAACATGCAACAGGGCCTCCCACCCCAAGTGACAGGAGCAGATGCTGTCCCACATGCCTGGCAGCGCAAACGCCTTCACAGGCATCATTCTCATAGAAACAAGTGCAAGGCAGTGTGGTGGCTAGCCAGGCCCTGCACAGAGAGAAGGACGCACTCAAGGGTGACAGAAGCTGCCCAAGGTCACATAGCTGGGAGGCGCAGTGGGAGGGAGGGAGCGGCCCTTCCCTTCAGTGCTTTGCCTCACGGCATCCTCAGCCCACCAGACAGGTGACTGCTTCCTCTGTGGGAAAGCAGCAAATCTCTATAGTTGGAATAATAAATGTACAGCAACCATCAGCAACAAGGACCAGGAAACAAGACATAGAGTCCATGGGAACCTTGCTGAGAGGATGGCAAGATGAATGAATATATCTACCCAAAGTGTGCAGGACCCAGGGGCACAATTTGCCAGAAACAAACATACCTCAGGGAAAGTCAGGACCTCACCAAAGCCACATGGTCTGGCCCCATCTAATACCAGATAGCAACTAACACCAACCACCAACATATTGAGATCATATTAAAAGGCACAGGGTTTTCACTCCAATATTGTGTTGTAACTGAAGGGGGAGGGAAGAGATGCTCAGTGTTCAGCACAGTGTGGGGAGGTGTGCCTAGAAGTTCAGCCAGCATTTAAAAACTGTTCCAGACACATCCAGGGCAACATCGTAAAATCCCAAAACATGGTCTTAGTAGGGAATATTTTATTTTTTATTGATTTTTTTTTTTGGCAGAACTGGAGCCCTTGTGCTTGCCAGGCAAGCACTTAATTCTACTGAGCTATCTCCCCAGCCCCTGATTTGTCTTTTTCAGACAGGGTCTCACTATACAATTCGAGCTGGCCTTGAATTCACTTTGTAGCTCAGGGTAGCCTCAAACTAAAGCAATCCTCCTGCCTCAGCTGGGATTACAGGCAGGCACCATTACTTAGCAGAGAACAAAATGAAGCTTTGGGAAAATACCAGTTGCATAAATTAAAAATATATTCACACAAAACAAGGCAAGCAAAAGATATGCCAAAGAAATCCCCTAGCACCTATGGGGTATTGGTGGGAGGATCCCTTGGATACCGCAATCCACAAGTGTTAAGTTTCATACAAAATAGGACAGGACATGATACACCCTACACACATCCTCCTCGGGCGCCGCCCCTATACTGTCCTGGCTTGACACACAAGCCCTTTGCAGTTATTACACATCACTTGCTCTGCAAAAGACACTGTCGCGGGATTCCACTGTCCTCTGCGCTTTTCTGCACGGAGAATATGGGCTCCCCATGAATGACATCTCCCTGCCCCTCTTCTCACACACCAGTCTGGGGTGCATCAACCAAGCACCCCCGAGTCCTCCCGGAGGAAGCAGCATGCTAACTCCCTGTTCAAGAACTGTAGGCACCCACTGACAGTAGTGCGGGGCCTGGAAGTCAGTCTTGTCTTCCCTATCCTTCAGGGCCGAGGCCAGAACCTATATACTGACTAAACCGTGTCTCTATTTTTGAACCCAAGCGGTGGGCGGCAGAAGAGCACAAAGTAAATTCTAAGCCCCCACGAAGAAAGGCATGGGGCTTTGCTTTCGGTTTGTAGCATCGGGGACAAGAGGGCTCCTGGGACTGAAAGAAGGGAAGTTCGTGTGAAGCACTGGCTTCCACTGGCCCGATGCTTACACTTTCACGGACCGTCTCTCCCACCTGCCAGTCCTCTGCTCAGCCAACACATTACCTCCCGCCGCGGCTCCCGCGCCGGCCACGCAGGCCTGCTTGCCGCTCCCTGCCCGCGTCCGGGCGGTTCTGCCTCAGGACCGCGGCAGGCTCCACCTTCCACCCGGACACGCGCGCCCTCCTCGCAGGGCTGGGGCCTTCGCGCTGGGTCTCTGCACACAGACCGCGTGCTCAGACACCGTCCTCTGCCCACCCTCTCGCTGTCCCTATCAGCCCACCCTGCTCCTTTGCACATCCCTATTTCATGTTTCAGATCTTTCTTTTCTCGGTGAACAAGTCTGGAACGAAAAAGCCCCCAGTCCCACGGACAGCATCCTCTGCTGGGATTCCACCTGCATCAGCGCGCCAATGACCGGCAAAGTCCTCTGTACCTTCCGGAGGACCTGCTCCGACGCCCTGTGGGGCCTGGCTACCAAGGTTACCTCGGCCCGGGCCCGGCGCACCGGGAGGGACCAGGCTCTCGAGGCCGCCGCTCGAGCGCTCCGCGGGTCCCCAGCTCCCGCGCCGCCGCGCGTCGGCACTTGGCAGGGCGTCTCCGGAGACGGCCCGCTGCCCCCTCAGCCCACCGGCCGCGCCCGAGCCCGCGACTCCACCAAGCCCCGCAGCACAGGCTGGCTTCCGGCGCCCCTGTCATCAGGAGCGGAAGTCGTCGTACGGCGCCGCCTCGGCTCGCGCTCGCGCACGCGCAGTCTCGGGCGGAGCGTTGGTGGTGGTCAGGCCGCCGAATCCTCGGCTCCCTCCGCCGGGTCGCGGGCTGCCCCAGGATCCTCCCGGTCAGCTGAAGCGCTCGGAAGAGGCCTTCGGCCGCGGTGCCGAGGGAAGAGCTCAGCGGCACTCGTGGCCGGCTTGCGGGTGGTGGCCGCGACTGCAGTCCCAGCGTCGGCCGGCGGAGGCGGGGGACACGGGCCCGAGCGACTTGGCGAGACTTGGCTCCAAGTAAAACACGAAAGTAAAGATTGGGAAGTCAGCGCAGGGAAAAGCTGGGGCGGCCTTGCCTGTTGCCCCCCAGAGTGGCGAATCAGCGGGAGTTGGGCGCACCGTCTGCTCCAAGTCGGCAGTCTACCGAGAGGCGAGGGAGGCGGAGCGAAGGGGCAGGGAAGCCCCCGCCCCTCCGCGGACCGCAGCCCGAGCGCCCGAGTGCAGGCTCAGGCTCCGTCCCCGATTTGCGTGCAGCTCGCTCTGCCCTGGCCACCCCTCCACCCGTGCAGTGTTGTTTTATTTTTTTTATGCACTTGCACAATCCTTCTCTGCCTTCTTTTGCAACCCTGACTTGAAATCGTGTGTTTATTTGTTGACCCCGCCTCCCCTCGGTTGGGCCGGAATGGGGCCCACTTCTCCGGGCGAACACCGTAGGTGCCCAGAGGTGGGGCCGCGCCGGGGGTGCCCAGATCCTGGGTGGTCTCGGCCCCCAAGGAAGCTGCGGGGGCGAAGAGCTGCGGGGAATATGCGCGGAGCTGGGGCAGCCACGGCCGACAGGACCTCACAAGCTTTTGAGAACACCCCAGGGCTCCCCGCTCCTCCCCAATCCCAAGGCGGCCCAATCCAGAGCCCTCACGGGCCGCCCACCCCTGGCCTTCCCCCTCGTCACCTGCGCCCCAGTTCGGTGTGTGGTGTCTGCGCATCCGACCTGAGTACTTTTCCCCTGTGCACCGCGTTGTGTCACACGATCGATGTTCTGGCCTCTTTGGAAGATGGAAGTCACCGTATTTTTGTTTTTGTGAGGGGGGATGTTTCAGAGCAGTTTACTTCATTTGCTGCCCTAATTCAGCAACAGTTAAACTTTTGACAGTTTGCTAAGATTAGATTCTTAAAATTAAAAAAAAAACAAAAAACAAAAGTTCGAATTCAGCCTGGGCGAGTTAGCAAAACCACCTCAAAATTTAAGAAGAGCTGAGGATGTGATTCAGTAAGAAGGCCCTGGATGTAAGCCCTGGTACATGAAGAAAACAAAACCCCATCAATGGATCAATTCAGAAATGGTGCAAATGACTTGTTTTCTCTTAAGATTTTGTATTGAACTTGTTAAATATTCCTTCCTTATTCATTTTTAAACAATGTTATTTTTCTCCTACAAAATATCTATTTCTGGTTTTTCATGCTTGCTTGAAGTATAGGTTTCTTTTTCCACCAGTGTCCTATATAGTTTCTCTTGCTATATTGTAGTATGTTCTGACATTACATATTAGAGGGGTGGGATTAAAAACGTCATAAAAAGGGGGCAAAATACCCATAGTCATTGAGAAGGCAATCAATGGTTGACAGGGGCTGGAGGAGGGGATGGATTGACTACAGAGGTGTCAGGAATTTTGGGGATGACATAACTTCTTTGATTATAGGGCTGGCTATACAGCTCTACACTTATCAAAATTATATCTTAAAAAGGATGTTTTGCTATGTGTAAATTGCACAGCAGCGGCAGAGGAATGTGGCTCAGCATAGAGGGCTTGCCTAGCATGCCAGACACTCAAGAGTGCTGGGTGTGTGTGAAAAAGTAGAGGAAAAAGGGCTGGAGAGATGGTTCAGTGGAATAAGCACTTCCTGGTGTGTGTGTGTGAAAAAGTAGAGGAAAAAGGGCTGGAGAGATGGTTCAGTGGAATAAGCACTTCCTGGTGTGTGTGTGTGTGTGTGAAAAAGTAGAGGAAAAAGGGCTGGAGAGATGGTTCAGTGGAATAAGCACTTCCCTGGCAAGCGAAAGGGCCTGAGTTCAATACCTGGTTCCACCAAAAAAAAAAAAAAGTGGAAGAGAACAAGGATCACTACAGTTTTTCTTAAAAAGTTCTCCAATAGAGAGGCTAAGCTCCAGGTCGTGCCCTCTTGGAACTGTAGCCTTCTTTTCCTCCCAGTGTGCCCCAGAAGGCAGAACTAGAAAGTGAACTTGGTAGAGGTGCAGCACCAGATGCAGGCCTGCCGCCTCTTCCGCAGGATCCAGGAGCACCAGGCCCAGCCCAGGCCCAGCCCTGGAGGGCGCTCACCTTCCAGGGGAAGCACAGCCCCCACTGAGGCCCTGTGGCTCCAAGTCCGTGTCCTGGCTCCTCTCCCTGCTGTCTGCCTGCGAGTCTTCAGTTCAAGCTGGGGCAACAATCTGCAGGTGCAGTGCAAAATGATATGGTGAGGCCCTTTGTTGTATCACTGACCAAGTTCAAGATGGGTGTGCAGGGGCCAGGAGATGGCTCAGTAGAATAAGCGCTTCTCTGGCAAGTGCAAGGGCTTGAGTTCAATCCTCGGTCCCACAAAAAAAAAAAAAAAAAAAAAAAAAAGGATGGGTGTGCAGGGTGGCACATGCCTGTAATCCCCCTGCACAGGGAGAGAGGAGGGCCTCAGGCTTGAAGCCAGCTTGGGTAACTTGGTGAGATCTTGTCTCACCCACAGAAAGGGCTGGGGATATTGCCTAGCACTCCAAGCTTGAGCCTAGGACCATCACAAAAAAACAGGCTGGTAACAAAAGATGTGGTGCCGTGTACATGCCAAGTCCTACGTGTGGATGCTGGCTTTTGCCTGCTTTACTGCTTCAGGACTTGATGCTCCCCAGCCACTCCCCGTGCTGCTCCCCCACTTCTGCCCACCCTGCATGGCCCCACCAGACCCCTCATGTCATCATCGCCATCCCACACTGCTTCCAGGAAGCAGCAAACCCTTTGCCATGGGCGAGGCCAGCCTTACCTGGACCACAAGAGCCACTGAGGCATGGGTGCCTCACCTCTGTAAAACATCACCTGCTCTTGTTGCCAGGAACACATCTATCTTCACTTCTGAATCCAGGGTAGAAGGCTCAGTTCCTCCTGTGAGGGTTTCCCTGGGGTGTCGCCTTGGGGCCTGCACCCTCTATGAGAAAGGCTGTCCAGTACTCTCATGTTTGCAGTCTCAAGACTTCTGATGCACCCAGACAGCCCCCGTTCTGCTTTGCTGCCCTGCTCAATACACAGGCCCCCTGCATCAGCTCATGTCATTGTCTGAGCTTTCCCAGGTTCCCCTAGTTCTCATCTGCCTGGCCCTGGTCCCCATCTGCAAGGCCTTCATTAGGCCTATCTCCCTCCTCTGCCCAGTTAGGGCAGTGGGGGCAGAGTCTTGGCCACCCAGCTCCCTCACTTGAAACCACATCTGACCCTGAGAGAGGCCCCAGCAAGTTGCTGCGGGAAGGTGACAAGCTCCTTGGGTGCTGTGCAGACCTGGCATGCACAGGTACCCAGGGATGGCTGAGGCAGAGCCTCCTCCCTTGAAGCCATCCTCACTGGGGAGCTCTGGCCACTCCTGCCTCCACATCCTCCAATGCCTGGTAGATTCGGAGCCAGGGTGGGCTGGGGGAGGGCACAGACCACTGCCCAGCTCTGGCCAGGACTGCAGCGCAGAGGCGAGGCAGACCAACAGTGAAAGCAGCTGGTAGAGATGTGCGGGCTGAGGCAGGGAGCTGAGCACTGCCTGCCTCAAGGCTGAGGGGGCTGCTGAGGGCTCTGAAGTTGGCATAGACTGCTGTCAGGGACCCTAGAGGTAAAGGAAGAGCCCACTGGCTCAGGAGCTCCTAAGCTGGACAGGAGGGGCAGGACACATGCTGGGCCAGCTACACTTCTGGCCCAAGTGGATTCTGGGGCAGGTGCACCAAGCAAGGGTGGCCTTGAGGTCACTGAAAGGCAAGAGGGAAGGGCCTCTCCAGACAGCAGCACAGCAGTGACATGATCCACGGTGACAGGGACACCTGTGATCTGTTGGTCCAAGCCACCCAGCCTGCTTGGGTACCAGGGAACTGGTTTGCCTGGCATGAGCAGACATTTGGTTTTCTAAGGCACCCCATGCCCTCCCCCTACTCCTGGGCCTGGCCTTGGTTTCTGGCATGGCTGCCAAGTTTTGGTACCGCCCACCCACTCCTGCTGGCTGTACTGGCCAGCCCAGCTCCCTAATTGCTGGGTGGGGAGCTGTTCCTCAGAGCTGGGGGGGTGGGCACACAGGAATATAGTACCCAGCCAACCAGCCCCTGCTTTCAGGGAAGAAGTAACCTAGGCTTCAGGACAGAAACTGGCTCCAGGAAGGGGGTTCTCTAGGGACCCAGTGCTCCAGAGGGGTCTTGGAAATGGAAGGGCAGGTATGACGGGACCTGGTGTGTCTAACTCAGTTACTTCCTAGCAGATCCTAGCTCAGGTATGGGTCTAGACAGGTCTCCCCTAGGCCTAGGACTGTGTCTAGGACACAGGACCCACCCACACTTGGCAGTCAGAGAACAGGGGGCTGGCAGAACTGGGGCAGAGGCAGGCATAGGAAGCAGCCTTCCTGGCCTCCACCCCAGGAACCAACTTGTGAAGGCCAGGTGCCGCAAACACCCCCCTCTAGACACACCCACCACCCACAAACACACCTGCCACTCACAGGACAGTAAACATGCATCCCCACTATGGACAATACACACCCCTCTCCACCCTAAAATAGGTGGGGCCCATCAGCTCTGGGCCACAGCCCACAAAAGGCCACACACCCTGCCACACACCCCACAGCCAGGACCCAGCCATCAGATCCCAGGTATGGGCTGGGAGAACCTAGGGACACCAACCAAAGTTGGCCTGGGCTCTCTGAAAGTTCCCTAAAAGGCCCAACTACAAAGGGACTAAAGCGCAGATGGCTATGCACAGACTCCCCCAGGGCAGGAAGCACCTGAATTTTATTGTGTCTCAACCTACTAGGGTCCCATGTAGTTAGTGCTAGGCAGGCACATAACAGCCATCTTGGTGAGCTGCAGAGAAGTAGCTTGCTCTCAGCATGAGGAGGGTGTGTCACTTGCACCAAGGCACCAGCCGAGGAGAGGAATAGCCCAGTGGGAAGGCCAGACTATGAGATCCACAGTGGCTGTGGGCTTTCTAGGAGCCAGGGGAAGCCTTGAGTGTAGGTGTCAAGCAGGACAATTTGGAGACCAGGTATAGGGGAGGGAAAGACTACTTCTTCCAAGGCTGGATGGGGCCTTTAAGAATACAAAACAGAGCCCATCTCATTCTCACTTAGACACCCACCGCCCCCAGGGAGAAGTCTCCTCCCGGGCTCTGGTAACATCCTTTTCCAAATGATGACAAGTGCCAGCACCTTCCTGAGCACCCCAGCCCCTGTGCAGCAGAAAGATGGGAAATGGGATCTGGAAAGGCCCCAAGCCCAGCAGCAGCTCTGGCGCCTGGGGCCTAGACTTGCCACCAAGAGCATTACGTATTCTTGCAACAAGGTAGTTGATTTGCCCTTTTGTTTTCCTGGAGTTCTCTGGTCCTGTTTCTTTTGAAAAATCACTGGTGCTGCTAAAAGGAATTTTCAGCCCACACAGAAACTGAGGAGCAGTGCAGTTTGGAGCAATAACTAAGATTCTTCCACTCTAGCACACAAGACTGGCAGCTGCACAGACCGGCACAAGAAGCACCCTGGAACCACTTGCACCTTGGGGGAGCCACACACAGCCCAGGTCAGTGGCCTCACCATAACGATCTGCTGGACTCTGGCAAGGACAAGCCTGATGCACCGCCATGGGCCTCCTCCTAGAAAAGGCTCTTTTATTCTCCAGGAGGCCACTGCTCCTGTCTCAACCTCCTTCTACCGAGGAGGCCTCGGCCCGGGCCTGAAGCCTCCCGACTTCAGCTGCTCGGCCGCCCAATTGCCCTTCTGTATCCTGGGGCTCTGCCTTCTCCACCCTACTACACCCACTGCAGGGGGCAGGGCTCCTCTGCCCTGAGGGCCCTGCCCTAGCTCCTGTAGCCAGCACCCTACCCAGCCCTCCTCACAGGCCCCCAGCGCTGGACTGGCTTCTGCCCGAGGGGCAGGATGGAGCCAGCCTTCCCGGGCATCTTGAGTGTCTGCTGTCAGCTCCCTCTCCTAGCCTCAGATCTTAGAGGACTCTAGCCGAGGACTCCAGGGCGCAGAGGGCTCCCGTAGTGCCCGCAGCTCCTGCTCCAGGGCCTGGTTGCGGCGGTACATGTCCATGTAACCCCCTTGGATCTCCCGCTGATAGCGCAGCACCCGCTCCTTCTCTTCCTGCCAAGTCCGCCGCTCCTGCTCAAACCGTAGCGCCTGCTCTTGGCCCCGGAGCCGCTCTTGCAGCAGCTCTGCCCGTAGCTGCTCGGTGCCATCTGCGCTCTCACTGCCTCCAGCCTCCCCCCTTAGTCCCCGGCTCTTGCAGTCATCGGTCTCACAGCTACCCGGGGCTTCCTCCCGCGGGGCCTGCTCCTGCAGGCTGCGCACAGCTTCACGCAACCGCACCAGCTCAGCATCCTGGGCCTGCGCCTGCACACGGCTGCCCCGAAGCTGCGTCTTCAGATTGAAGATCTCGGCCAGCTTCTGTGCCAGTTCTGCCTGGGCCTCCCGCAGCTGCTGCTTCAACAGACTAATTTCGGCTGTCTTCTGACACACCTGGGGGGGCAGGACAGGGTGAAGGGGTGCTCAGCCAAGCAGTGTGTGTGAAGGAAAGGAGGGGAGGCCCAGCAACATGCACGCGCATGCGTGCTTCGGACCCCATGGGAGCTCACCTCCCATCGGGCTTCTTCCTCTGGTCCAGGGCCAGCATCTGCCTCTGGCATGGCCCCGGGGGGCCGCTGGGGCCCCAGGCCCTGCTGTGCCCGCAGCTCCTTGCGTAGGCGCCGCTGCTCCTGCTGGGCCATGAACAGCTGCAGCTGGAGGTTGCGCTCACTACGCTCGGCCTTCTGTGCCACCTCGTGCAGCCTTTCCACATACAGGCGCTTCAGCTCGCACAGCCACAGCCGCTGGCGCTCCTCGAGCACCTGCATGGAAGAGGCCACCCAAGACTGAAACACCAGTGGCTGCACACAACCTGCCTGCACCCCAGTTCATCACCCTGACACCCCCCATGACACCGACATCTTGGCATCCACACCACTGAGCTCAGGGCCCAGGGTCCTGCCTTGCATACATCCAAAGCCAGGGAGTTCTCCAGGGGTGTCCCCAACCGGCGGCAGCCCCTCCTACGCATCCCCAGGCAGGTCCAGGGGTGTGTGGCATCTCTGCAGATTAGGGGGGGTGGGCTGGCTCCCTGCTTTCATTCTCACACATAAGGTCCCAGGCCTGAATTGTGGAGCCCTCACCTGTGTGAAGGGGTTGGCACTGTCCGGGTCACTGAGGTCCCTCTTGAGCGCCTCATAGGTATCCGGCAGCATGGCCACCACCTCCTCCGCAGTGGGGCAGGACAGCTCGTAGGGTGGTGGCGGCTCAGGCAGGCAGCTCAGCACAGCCAGGGGCCCAGCCTCCTTGGGGCTCCTTGGAGCCCGGTCCAGGGAACCCCCAAGGTGGTTAATGTGGCCCAGGGAGGAGCTAAAGTGGCTGGGCCCGGTGCCAGGACTGCAGCCAAAGCTGCCCCCACTGGAAGAGTCGGACAGGCTGGGCTCGGGCTCGGGGCGCCCCTCGTCCAGGCTGAGGGCATGCAGCAGCTGTGCACGGGCTTGGCTGGCACGGGGCCCAGGGCTCAGGGGTGGGTGGCAGGCCAGCGTGTGCAGACTGCCATTGCTGCGCCATAGCTTCTGGCCCTTGTGGGCCGCCAGACTCTGCATGGACAGGAAGCCTTTTCCAGTGCCCCCTGCAGGCTTGAATACCGACGGCCGAATGCGGCACTGCCAGGAAGAGAGCAAACATGAGGCCCAGGCCAGCTTCTGCTTACCCTGCTGGTGCTCCCACAGCCCCTGGGGGGGTCCTTTGTGGATGCAGGGCCTAGGCTCTGGAGGCAGTGACCACGCCCAAGCAGCCAGCCCATTCCATCCTCACCCCATCCTGGCATCAGCGTCTCCAGGGAGGTCCCAGCACCCCCATTACATAACAGGCAGGGGCAGAGGCACACCTTGTCAAAGCGACCCCGCTCAGGCAGCGAAGTCTTGCTGAAGTCCCCGGCCCGAGGGTGCTCCCGGTAGTAGAGTGTGGCATAGTCGGCTGGCTCATTCCGGGGTGCCCGCCTGGTGGCCTTGCTGTCCTTCTTGGGGAGGTGCAGGTAGCTGAGGAGCTCACGCTGGCCTAACCCTTTTCGGAGCAGTCCATCAGGCTGGCGGGAGCCCCGGGACCCCGAGAGGGCCGCTCGAAGCTCTTCTGGGGAGAAGTCCTGCCGCTCCAACAGGCTGCCCACGCTGCCCATGGCAATGCCGGCGGGGCCTGGGGTTGTGGCCATGAAGTTTCAGCAGGGCCCAGGCAGCTGCCTCTGCAAATTGAGAGGACCGTTGGGGGCACTTAGTGTCCTGCCCAAACCCCTAAAACCTGGCCCCTGCCATTTGTCGGCCTGCACACACGCCAAGGCCGAAGAGGCAGATGTAGGTGGGTACCAGAAAGGCTCCCAGGGCAGAATTCCTAGCCTGGCAAGAAACAGGGATAAAAGCTTCATAACCACCCACCCAACTGGCATCTGCAGGACTATGTCTAAGGAGGGGGAAACAGCATCAGCTTGGCCCTCCAGCTACCTCTAGCTCGGGTCCTGTGGGCACGGTGGGGGGACAAGTCTCTACCCAGTGGGACAGAGCCCTGCCTCTGTGGACCCCGCCTGCCTCCTGGAACTGGGCCAGCCAAAACCAAGGAAGAGACTCCAGCTCTGCCTGACCCTGGTCAATCTCCTGGCAGGCTACCACTGCATTTACAGGTGGGGAGGAAGCTCAGTATGTGAGGACCTGAGGGGCTCTATTCTTTTTTCTTCCCTGGATCCCCCATTTCAGCCCTTTTCCTGCAGGGTCTGAGCTCCCCTGGGGAAACATCTGGTGCAGGTAGAGCAGGGGCTACCAGGAGGGATACAAACAGGAAGGGTTAGTGAGGAAGGACAGCCTTACAAACAGGAAAGACACAAGGAGGACAATGGCCACAGCTTCCGGAGCAGGTGTGTGGGTCTGAACTGTGATGGGAGGCAGAGGGAAGGGGCAGCTGGGCCCCTGCTGGCTGTTGCCATTCTACACCAGGAACACCGTGTCCAGAGGAGTCCAGCTGTGTGTGACCTTGGCCATGGCCTGAGCCTCTGGCTTCCTCTTGGACAATGGCAAAGGCAGCTCTTATCACACTGGGATGTGAGGAGGCTAGGATGAGATAACGGCCAGTGCCCACACCGGCCTGGCCTACAGCCAGGGTCCATAGAGGCTGGCTGAAGCAGAGCCCCGACACCTCTGCCCCCACCTGTGCTGGGGCCTGCACTCCAGAGGGAGCTGCTAGAACACAGGTCAGGTCAGTGCCCCCCACACAGTGGGTGCAAAGGCCCTGCAAGGTGCCCTTTCCCACCTCCACTTTCCCACTGCTCCCATTGCTGAACAGATGCCCAGCACACAGGCCGCACCCCATATGCTTCCAGGATACCCACTCCCTTCCACTCCAGACAATGGTCTTTTGGAGGCTCTATCTTCCTCAATCATTTCCAGGCTTTGTGTCTGTCACAGACAAAGCTCTATGGAGGGAGGAAGGTGGTGGGACCCTGTCCCCTACTTACACTACAGTTCCCAACAACACCCCTGGCAAACATACTCAGCCCAGGCTGCCCCATCTAGCCCCCAGCCCTGAGGACGGCAGCACATCTGAGTCAGCACACAGCATCCCAGCCCCATGTGAACAGGTCCAGCCCTGCTGGGGTCTCACAGGCCACACAGCCTGGGGACTTATCCAGGAAAGCATCACAGGTACGGGGCTCTACAGCAAGGCGGCATCTTGTAGGGGTCCCACTGAATCCTATGACATGTCACTTCCCCCTTTCAAAGGTTCCACAGGGCTCAGAAAAATGATTTGACTGAAGTCACAATGTAGTCAGGGTGAGGGTGCCTGAGGGACTGACATCAGGGCTGCCAATCATCTCCCTGGAGCCCTGGATGTCACCCGCAGACCAAGAACTGGATGGCATCACCCTGCCTCCCCACCTGCCACCCCCAGCAGAACTGAAAGTTACAAGGCTCTGTCACTGCCTCCCAGAGAACCTGGCCTCCAGCCAGCTCCTTCTCCTCCAGGCACGAACGCACTTCCCTTTGCTCTGCCTTGGTTGCCTCTTGGAGTCCATGTAAGACCTCTGTGAAAGTCACAGAGACAAGGCGGGTGAAAGGGCTTTGCTAAGCCCTGTGTAGCCAGGGGACAGGGCAGGGACGGGAATGCCAGATACACCCACCTCACCCCCAACACTGGCCTCTTCTGCCTCCCCTGGGCAGATGCTTGCTTCCAGTCTCAGGAGAGAAAAACTGTGGTACTCTTCCTTTCCCAGCAAGTGTCTCGGGTCCCCAGGAGCTGCCACAGCTCTGAGCCCCAGCACTGTGTGCGACCACACCAAATCATCTGTGTGCCCCACCCAACAGCACAGAGAAACCTATTCTAGAGGACATGCTGAGGACAGTCATGTCCAACATCAGCCAGCCAGCCATGCAGTCAGGCACAAGGTCACCCTGTGCCCTTCCTCAGTGACATTTCAGGCAGTATTATCAGCTCCCCGAGCAGGGTTGAGGCCCCTGAGGCCCAGGTCTTAGTCTGGGGACAGACAATCCCTTCTCCGAAGAAGCACCTCCCCCAACAGACACATACATTCCTTGCTTCGTTGCTTGGAAGCCCTATAGCGTCAGCTCAGGCCAAGGCAGCTGTGCAACTGGGGTGGAGAGGATTTTGGGGAGGGAGACAGCAGGAGAGACAGCAGGTGTCAGGCAGCCTCCCTGGGACTCCAGAACAGAGCCGGCAGGGCAGAGGGCAGGGGCTTCGCCCACAGCCAGATAACTGTCTGGGCTGGGATCTCTCATGAGCTGCAAACCCACCTCAGCAACAACTCCGCAGGCTCTCTGTCCTGTCCCTCCACCTCTACCCTGAGATGAGCCCAGGCACAGAAGCAAAGTGTTCCTTATGGGCCCACCTTAGTGGAGACCAGAGAACCAAAGTGCCTTGGCCATTGAGCAGAGGAAAAGAGAACACATGGGCAGGGATGCCAGTGCCAGACGTGGGCTCCACTTCTGCCTTGAAACACAGGAGGGGAAAGCCCGAGCCCAAGGCAGAGCAGGCTCCACGGAGAACGTGTACAGACACCCAGGTTCTGGACCCACCTGCCCCCCCATATCTCCTCCGCGGTGAGACACCCCGCCCCACGTGGGCAGAAGTCCTGCCAGCCTTAGCTGGGCTTGCAGCTCCTGAGCTCGGCCCCTGGAGGGTCCAGCACCTGCTGGTGGGTCAGGCATGCGGGTGTGTCTGCAGCTGCCCCAGGAATGAGACCGGAATGTCCCAGCTCCCAAAGAGGGGTAGTGGGCACAGAGGGGGAGGGAGAGGTGGGCTGCCCTGGGCCACTGGGCCACTCTGCGGCTACTCCCAGTGGTACAAGCAGCCTGCTTCACTCCCACATCACCTCCACAGTAGCCATCAGAGGCAGGCAGGCAGGACAGTAAGGTCTCTCTTTCCACTTTACATGGAGGAAACGAAGGCCAGAGGAAGACAGCTGTCCAAGACCCTCAGCGAGGAGCCAAGCCCTGCCCACTGTACCGGGCTCTGCCGACCAGGGGTCACCTTCCTCCACAGGCTGCTGCATTCTGACCCTGTTTCTCCCAAGGGCTTCTGCAGCAGGGCTGGTTTGGATAGATGTCTCCTGCACCGGGGCCCCCCTCCGGCTTGCCCCGAGGTTCCGAAGGGGTCAGTAGGCACCGGCTGGCACGGGCACTTTGAGCGCTGGAGCCTGTCAGAGGCGGTGGCACAGCGTGCCGGCGACACCCGTTCAGTCTCGCACCTACACACCCACACGCACCAGGAGGCGGAGGCGCCTGCCCGGGAGGAGTGATACCTGGCCGCGGTGGCCGCCCGCCTCCAACGCCAGGCCCCGTCTTCCCTACGGGGCAGGACGGGGCGACCCCGTCCTCCTCGCGAACACCGCCCGGGCCTGATCCCACCCGGCCCTCGGTGGCCAGCGGGGCGGCCGGGACGGAAGCGCTACCCCAGCAGTGCAGCCCCGGGACGACCCTACTCCAGCGGGCGCGGCGAGGCTGCCAGGGACGGGGTGCCCGGGCCGCGCCCCTTCCGACCCCAGCGGGGCCCCCGCCCGCCCGCGCCGGGAGCGACCCGCAGCTCACCATGCCGCCAGCCCGGCGCCCGCTCGGGCTCGAACCTCCTTCTCCTCCGCGGCGCCGGCTCCGCCAGACCGCGCGCCAGGCCGGGCGGCCGCGCCGAGGCGCCCCGAGAACGCGGGCGGCGGCGGGCGCCGAGCCGGACTGGCGAGGGAGGGGCGCTCGGCGCGGGCGCCCCTGCCCCGGGGCGGAGGCAAAACCCGGCCTGACTCAGCCGCGCGCGCCGGACGGAGCGCGGCCCGGATGTGGGGCGGGGCGCCCGCCGCGCCCCTCCGCGCGCCTGAGCGCGCTGCTTCGGCCGAGGCCTGGCCCGCCCACCGCCTCCTCCAGTGGAAGCCAGACAGTTTCCGAGGAGTGGAGAGATTTATCCCGTGTCTGCAGCTGGTGAGCAGCGGTCCTTGAGTGCTGTATGGGACTGGGAGTGAGGCAGGAGGAAGAGATGGAAAACGTGGAACAGCCTGAAGGTGGTGACTCTCCAAAAGTTGAAATTCTGTTTCAGCCTTACCTTATAGAGTTAAACTTGGAGTTATGTTATGACCGGGCAATTCTACCCCTAGGTATACACCCCAGAGAATTGAATACTCAGACAGGTTTGTATTAGAATGTTCAGCACAGTCCTGGGTTTAATGGGGAAAAAGTGGGCACAAGCCAAATGAGCCAACAGCTAATGAATAGATAAACAGAAGAGCTATCCTGTGGAATATTATTCAGCTACGAAGAGGACCAGAGCACAGAATCAAATACAACAGATACAAACCTCCAAGAACTTACGCCAAGTGCAAGGCACCAGCCGTAGAAGGCCACGTGTGCGCTGACTCTAGCACATAGGCACGATCTTAGAGAAAACAGGCTAGCGCCAGAGGCTGTGGGGAGAGAGAATGCGGAGTGATTGCTTAACGGGTATGGGGTTTCATTTTGGAACAGAAAATGCTTTGGACCCAGCCAGAGGGGGTTGCACAACACTGCTTGAGCTCAGCGCCACTGGGCTGTGTGTGTTGGAGTGGCTCTGGGGAGAAGTCGGGGAAAGTGCTCCTCATGGCAGAGGCCGACGACGTCTCCAGGGCAAGACACCTTCCCGTGGCTGCTGGTGGGGAAGGTCAGGCAGAGGTGGTGTACTGAGGGGACGGGGAAAGCCTGGCCCTGCCTGTGGGCCTCCAGGTGTGGAGGGTGTAGGCACCCAGCTGGACTTTGGGGCGTGGTGATGTCGTAGGGGCTGGGTGGCCCGTGAGGGGTGGCCGCGGCCCTGGAGGAAAGTGTTACTGCGGTGCCCTGCAGAGCTGACTTTTCTTGAGAAGTTCTCTGATGAGAGCGGGGCACTGCTGTCATCCCAGCACACAGGAGGTCGAGGCAGGCAGATTGATGAGAGCTGAGGCCAGCCTGGACTACATAGTGAGACTGTCTCAAAACCCAAAGGAACAGGAAGGACACGGAGCTTATCCGAAGGTTGTTTCGGGTCTCTCTCCTTGGTCTGAGTACTTTTACATTCATGCTGTCTACTCAGGACTGCCGTCCAGGCCACCCAGGACAGTGCGAATTTCTCCATCTCTCTGGCTACTTCCTCTGGCCTCCCTACCTTTCTTCTTAGCCATTGCAACAACATCCTGGGCTCCCTGCTGCCCACTTGTCCCCCGCTCTCCCGAGGGGGGAGAGCCTGCAACCCACACATGTCCATTCACTGCTGCCTGACAGGCGGAGTCCGGCTTTGGGACTGGTCCTGCGACTCTTGCAAGCCCAGCTGCCCCACTGCTTCTGGGCAGCTCTTCCCCCGGGTGCTGGCGTCCTCTGCATAAAGATTCTGGCCACTCCTCCAACTTTGAGGGCAAATCAGCCACCCCTGTGCTGGCTGTCTGGCACTTGCCCCTTTCCCTCACCTCAGCGGCTGTGGCCACCTGTGTCACCCTGGGAGGTGGCCAGACCTCAACACACGGGGCTGGAGCCCCGTCCATGCCACACGACCCCTATGCCTCGGAGGGGTTCAAGAAATGCCATCCACGAGTATACCACTGTGGCGTGCTGGTTCCTTTGCCCATGGTGCTTTGGGGAGCAGCTGTGCGGACCTGGCTTTTTCAGAGAGCTTCCCTTACCGAGCCTCACAACCACTGGAGCCCATTCCTGGGACTCCTGTCCAGAGGTGGAGCAGGACACCACATCTGGTGTCACCTATTCTCCTAAGGACTGCCCCAGGCAGCTCATGCCACTTGGAAAGCTTTCCTTCTGCCTGTAAAGCCGGCCTGGTCCACCATCTGTTCTGTCCTCCCCTTCCACAACTGACTGATCACTGCTTCTCTCCCTAGAGCCCCTTGCCTACACCTCTCTAGCTCTGATCGTCCAGGCTGTGGGAGTCCCTACACACCCTGCAGTTACCCAGCCTTCTATTCACTGCTTCTACACCAGTTCAGCCAGGGAAGCCCTGAGGGAGCGGCAGCCACCTTCCCTTCTCAGGCTGACATCTGGCTGTGCTACCCCCAGCCTGTGGTCAGCCACAAAGCTTCTTCGTGGTGGCGGTGTTAACCAGGAGGAGGGAAACAGAAACAGCCCTTGCCCTGAATCCCTAGGTTCACACCTTCCCGGTGACCTCTCTACACCCTGGATTCCTGGGTTAGTGAATCAGGACAAGTCATTGGAAGGATTAGTGGCATCACTCAGAGAAGGACTGGTGCTGTGTGTGGCTGTGACATGCCCTCCTACCCAGTCCTCCCACCATCTCTGTCTTCCTGGAGCTTGGCCAGGCCTTAGCCTGAGGGAGAAGAGCGGGGTGGTGCTAGAGAAAGGGCGTCAGAGGATTCGGGCCTGACCAGGAGCCTGCTGCATCGGGTGCCCACACTGCCTCCTGCCACTCACTGGAAGATGGCTGAGAGCTGAGACTCAGTGGGGGTCGCTGTCCAGCAGCAGGACCCATGCTCCCTGGCCCCCTCCCCTAGGGCGAGCGTGAGCTCTAGGCCCTGGACTGCCCACCCTGAGTCACCACAGCTGGGGAGCAAACTCCCTCCTCGGGACTGGGCACCCCAGGCAGGCTCCAGGGGTGGGGGTGGGGGTTGCCAGCACTGGCCCAGGTGCCTGTCCCGGGTGGAGTGCAGACTGCAGGAAGTATGTCAGGGCTCTAGCTGAGAGCTACCTGAAGTCCTGTTGGCCCATTGCTGGGTCTTCTGAAATGTGAGCAGCCCGCAGATGACTCCAGAGCGAGCTGCCGTGCCTGGAGGATGGGTTGCTCTGCCCCACATCAAGACCTGGGCTGCAGTCCCTCTGGAGCAGTGATTTGTGACCTGGGCTAGGTTGGGGTGAGGCCTGGAGAGATGGGAGGGGTCTGTCTGGGGAAGCCACTGCCAGATTTTCAAGTGACAAGATGGAAAGAGCATGCAGATTAAAGTGTGAAAGTACTTCACATGATTGAGCACATTTTCAGGTGGTTGAGGTCACTGGCGTGGTGACATGGCTGTAATTCCAGCAGTGTGGGAGGCTGAGGCAGGAGGAGTATAGGTCTGAGTCCAGTTTGGACAATTTAGGGATCATCTCAGTTACTCTTCTCTTGTTGTTGGGACAAATGCCCAACACTCAAAATGAAGGAAGGGAAGGTTTATTTAGCTCACAGTTCCTGGAGGTTTCCGTCCATCTTCAGCTGGCTCCAAGGCAGAGCAGCACATGGCAGAGGGCAGCCTTGCATGGCAGCCGCAGAGAGCAAGAGGAGGAGCAGCAGCAGCAGTGGCTGCAGAGAGCAGGGCTGTCTCTATCTCTCTCATGTTACATTCAGGCTCTGCACCCCACAGTGGGTGTAGTACTCACACCCATAATCCCAGCAGTACTAATCCCAGCCTTGGATCATGAATTAATCACAAACTGTAGAACTGTGTCTCAATGACTGCCTGAGGCTTGGGGAGATAAATACACACAGACCGTAACAGGGACATACTCAGGTCTTGTCTTAAATTAAAAAATAAAAGTGCTGGGTACAGCTCAGTGTGAGGGCGCTCCATTCAACCCCCATGCCAAACAGAGACAGACACACAGACAGACACACACACCCCATAAATGGTTAAAATGACAAATTTCATGTTAAGTGTAATTTACAACAAATTGTGTTTTAAAAAGAAAGCTAAGCCAGGTGTGGGGGCACACCCCTGTAACCCTAGCTTGGGAGGCCAGGCACACCAGCCAGAGCTGCAAAGGAAGTTCAAGATCAGCTTGAACTACATAGTAAGACCCTGTCTCAAAAAACCCAAATCAAACAATCCTCTCAAAACAAAACCAAAAATAAATAAACAAAAAAAAACTACTCCGTGAAGTGAACTTGGCTTCCCATTGTCACCACTTTTTTTTTTTTTTTTTTTTTTTTCTTTTTTTCAGAACCAGGGATTAAACCTAAGCCCTTGCACTTGTCAGGGAAGCGCTTATTCCACTGAGCCATCTCCCTGGCCCTGTCACCACTTTCTAAAAGCTCATGCCAGTCATGCATAGGGGATCAACCTAACCTCTTCTGGGTCAGGGATGGGATGGAGCCCAGGGCCTTGCATGTGTTGGGGCTGCGCCTGCCGCTGAGGCGGACCCCAGCTTTCTGGGTTATTTTAGGCGAAGTGTCGACATTATAATTTTCTGCACCTAAATATCTCTGGGCAGACAGCTCTCTGGTGGTGATGACTGCACTTGCTGAGCAGCTGACTCCCCAGGCGTGGCTCAGTCAGGGCTGGGGCGAGGACTGTGGTCTGGCAGCCGTCCTTACACTCCTCAGCCAAGGCCTCCACTTTGCCTCTCGTGAGCTCAAGGCCCCTGCTCCCTGGTGTCCTTTCCTAGAGGACAAGACGCTCCCTATTTCCTCTTCTGCCCAGAGCAAGGCCAGGGTAGCCTGGGAGGCCCTGGAGGGCTCCCGCTTTGCAGAAGTTGGTGGTGTGGAGCCCGCGCCCTGCCTCAGTGCCCTGAGGCTGGTTCCCACTGGGACTGCAGAGCTGCGGCTACCCAGCACCCCGCACTCACAGAGCCACCCCGTGAGCTCTCTCTCCCCTTTCCGTCTGTCCGTCCACCTACAGCCAGACAGCCCAGCCTGGGTATAGCCCTGCCTGCCTGGGGCCCTGGCGGAGGCTGCCGAGCAGTACTTTCCCTGGGCCTGCTCTGTTCTGCCTCCTCAGCCTCATGAGGAAACGGGTCTGGCACGGCACGGCGGCCTGGCTTCCATCCCAGCCCCGCAGCCAGGCCTCCTGACAGCTGCCACCCTGAGTTCCATCCTCAGTGATGCACGTGTGGGTACACACATGTGTGCGCACACGCGTGCAAATGAGCACCTGGGCCTTCTGCCTGGACATTAGCTGATGAAATGTGCTAAGGCAACAACATGCTCAGCCCAGCTTCCTTCTGAAGATGCTCTGAACATCACAATAGGCAAATCTGTACTCTGGGCCCTGCTTTGTTTTGTACAGAGAGCAGCATACCATAGACAGGATTTCTATAGCTTGTTTTTGCTTACTTGATTTTTTGAAACGGTCTTACTATACAGTCCAGGTTGGCCTTGAATTCACTGGATTGCCTCCAACTCTTGGTGATCATCCTGCTTCAGCCTCCTGAGTGTTGGGATTACAGATGTGAATGCCATGCCTGGGTGTTGCTTGTTTTGTTCCTTATTAAAATACCTTGGCAGGGCATGGTGGGTCATGCCTATGATCCTAGCACTCAGAGGCTTAGGCAGGAGGATCTTTGCCAGTTTGATGCCAGCCTGTGCTACACAATGAGTTCTAGGCCAGCCTGAACCACACAGTTAGATCTTGTCTCAAAAATATCTTGAAGACTGTCAGAACTACCATATGGCCCAGCAATCCTACTTCTGGGTGGATAGCCAAAGGAATTTAAATTATTAGTAAGTCAAAGCAATACCAGCATTCACATTTTAACATTATTCACAGTAGCCAGGATTTGGCCACAACCTAAATGTCCATGAATAGTGGAATGGATAAAGAAAGTGTGGCTACACACCCGGAGGCATCCTGGGTAGCGACCCTGCCCTGTGCTGCAGACAGGCCCCCTAGTGCAGCAGCCTTCACTTGCATGTGGAACCTAAAACAATTGAAACAATAAAAAAAGACTGACTAGAGGCTAGGGAAAGAAGGACAGATTAGGGAGGGGGTCAAAGGGTACAAACTTTCAATTACAGGAAGACATTTACCTTGATTTTGTGGGACTAGGGATTGAACCCTGGGGCTGGGCCCTAAGCTACATCCCCAGCCTTTTCTTTTTGCTTTTTATTTTGAGACTGGGTCTCACTAAACCACTAAATTGCCCAGTTTTGTGCTTGAACTGTTGATCCCCTGCCTTAGCCTCCCAGGGCACTGGGATTACAGGCACATATCACCACGTCCAGCGAGCAGGAACACGTCAGTAGTCTGCTGGACTTCATAGTGACCGCATTTTTCAAAAGTGCCCAAAGAGCCGACTTGTAACATTCTCACCACAAAACACTGACCAGGTAGGGAGGTGACAGACATGGGAATCGGCTGGCTGGACTCTACAACGCAGGTGCAGATCAGAGCGTCACACTGTGCTCTGTGAACACAGAAATATTTGTAAGGTGAGAATAAATCTCAGTAGACTGGGGTAGTTCAGTGGTATCCTGTGGTGTCTTTTCAACCCAGCATCAAGTAAATTAATATTTTTGAAAGTTGGAGGTTAATATTGGTCCCTAAAGAGGTTGCTTGAGTGTGTGAGAGGGAGGGTGGCCTGCGACACAGCGCCCTCCAAGGGCACACGGCAGTGATCTACCTGCCTCCCCTTCTGGAAATTCGGCTCAGTTTCAGGCTTCCTTGCGGCTGAGCTGTGCCCGGTCACCATGTGTTCAGTGAACAGTGCGCGAGGAGCCTCCGTACCAGCACACTGGCGCAGGCATGCATGCGAGGGCTGGCCAGGGCCCACGCTGTGGGGTCACTTGGGCTGCGCGCTGGGCCCCCTTCGGAGGCCGTGCCCGTCTGTGCCCCGCCAGCCTTGTGCCCTCGGGAGCTCCGTCCGGCACTGACCACACATGGTGTTCAGTTTGTTCGCTGAGCTGCACAGTCACCCACACTTACAGGTGGCTACTGTTCCGGATGCTACACAGCAAGAAAATGACTTTAAGAACAATAAAAAGTTAATGAAAATGACAAACCAAGGACAGGTGACTGGATATGGACGCCATATGTACTCAGTGGAATATTATTCAGACAGAATAAAGGAGTCCTGTGATTTGCAGCAACCTGGATAAGGCCAGAGGACTTCTGTTAAGTGATGGAGATCATTCTAAAGATGCCCTGCTCATGTGGAAGCTGAAACATCAGTCAGGCATCATATGTAGAGAGTAGGCCCGAGTACCACAGGCTGGGAGTGCAGGGAGAGAGATGTGTGGGCACAGTGAACAGGAAGAGCTGCGTCTCAGTCCAACAGCACAGTGGGATAGCTGTGGTTGGCAACATTTAATTGTGTATTTCAAAGTTATGGGGTTTGTTATTTTTTTGCAACTTTTTTTTTTTTTTAGAGGAACCAGGGATTGAACTCAGGCCCTTGCGCTTGCCAGGGAAGTGCTTATTCCACTGAGCCATCTCCCCAGCCCCCTTATTGTTATTTTTTGATAAGTCTCACTATACAGGCTAGGCTGGCCTTGAGCAGTGTAGCCCAGGTTCCTTCTGCCTCTGCCTCCCGAGTGCTGGGGTTACAGATGTGCGCCACCACGGCCAGCATGATTTTCTTTTCCAAGCAGGGTCTCGCTGTGTTGTACAGGTGGCCTTTTCAGAGCTCGAGTAACTCCTCCTGTTCCAGCCTTCTGAGTAGCGGGGGCTGCAGGCACAGCCGCCGTGGTGGGTTGAACTGTGTGTTCCAGAATAGCTAGACAGGGATTTTTCTTTTTTTTTTTTTAATTTTGAGACGGTGTCTCACTAAGTTGCGCAGGCTGACCTCCAACTAGTGCTGTGAGAAGGGGATGTTTAAGCATTCCCAACAGAAAGAAATGATAAGCACTTGAGGTGATAGATTGCCGGTTGCCCTGACCATACACTGAATACACGTGGCTGTCTTTCAGTGCTCCATTAATATGTAGCTATTATAGGTAAATATTTTTTTTAAATGTTAGCTAGGTGCAATCGTGCACACCATGATCCCAGCACTCAGGAGGCTGAGGCAAGAGGAGGACCATCGTTAGTTCAAGGCCAGCCTAAACTGCATATTGAAGGGCCGGCCAAATAGCTCAGCGAATTAAAATGCCTGCAAGCAGATGTAGGGGTCAGGGGATCCCTGGGCCTGCTGTGCTGCCCCGGGGCACACTGAGAGGGAAATTGAGACTGGGCATGGTAACGCTCACCTATAATCCCAGCTCTTGGAGACTGTAAACAGGAGGATCACTACAAGTCTGATCTAGTAGTGAGACCCTGAACACCCTGTAGACCCTTCCCAAGAAATAAAATAAAGAACCCTACATATGGAAACTTTATCTCCAAACAAGTTTTGTTTTGTTCTGATTTAAATTTATTGGAACAATATATTTATTTTTTGTGCAGAGTCTCACTATGAAGCCCAGACTTGTAGTGGTTCTCCTGATTTCTGCCTTCCAAGTGCTGGGATTACAGGCACGCACCACCACGCCCAGACTCCATCGGGCTCAGCGGGCCTAGGGGTGGGACTGGCGCGGCACGAGGAGCCAGAGATTGAGCCTTGGCCCCAGCGCTTACCTAAGCAAAGCTTAGTCCGCTGAGCTTACTGCTGGCCTTTGGAACAATTTATACACACAGAATGACCATATTGCTCATAGGGAATTTGTGTCTGTACGTGATATATCTTTTTCGTCTTTATTTTTCTCATCCCTAAGTTTTTTTTTTTTTTTTTTTT
>PVKA01028256.1:7618-29699 GCA_004027165.1 Ctenomys sociabilis
AAAAAAAAAAAAAAAAAAAAAAAAAAAAAAAAAAAAAAAAAAAAAAAAAAAAAAAAAAAAAAAAAAAAAAAAAAAAAAAAAAAAAAAAAAAAAAAAAAAAAAAAAAAAAAAAAAAAAAAAAAAAACAGAAATCAGAATAGACAACATGCAGACTGAGAAAAAAATTTCAGCTATTTATCAGAAAATGTATTTTACATATTACATACTATATAATATATAAAGTATATAAAATATATGAAGAACTGAAACCTCAAATTAGATGTTCCCCCCAAAAATAAAAATGGGGCAACTAAAATGAATAGGCAATACTCAGAGGTGTAAAAGGTCCATAAATACATGAAAGAAGTTCAACATCACTGACCATTACAGAGATGCAAATTAAAGCAACACTGAGATTCCATTTTACTCCAGAAAGAATAGCTATCATCAAGAAATCTACCAAAAAACAAATGTTGTGAGGCTGCAGGTAAAGAGAGATATTTCTGTTTGCTGGTAGGAATGTGAACTGGCACAGTTACTACAGAAACCAGTATGAAAATTCCTCAAATAACTAACTCTAGAAATTCAATTTGACTCAGTTCTTTCCTCTCTAGATACCTTACTAAATACATTATATTGCAGTGACACATGTCTGCCCATAGCAGCACGATTCATAACTAAGTTTTCACAGAGCCCTTTGTGTCCATCATCAGATAAATGGATAAAAAATGTGTTACTTATGCAGTATGCTCTATTGTGCCATAAAGAAAGATAAATTTGAGTTATTTATGAGAAGATATATGTATCTTGAGTCCATAATGTAAAGTTGAAATAAATCAGACACACAAGCTTAAACACTGCATTTTTTTCTCTTATATGAGAAATGGAAATTGTGAATAAAGAGAGAAATAAACAGTGCATAATAAGAAGTAGAAAAATAGCATTGTTCCCCCTCCAGTGGAAAGAAGATCAAGGAATAGAGGCAGGAGACAAAAAATAGAGATGTATTATGTCTGAATACCAACTCCCCAGAAAGAATGCAACTATTATGTTGTACAAAGACATAATATTAAAAATAAAAGCTAAGGACAAAAAAAAAGATAAGTAAATGCATATGATGAAAATAACATGTCCTAGACATTAGTAAAAAGTGGGATCTCTCTATAATCAAAAGCTAAATGTTACAACAGGTGGTGAGACACGGGGGTGGCACAGGCAAGGCCACAGCTCTCTCTGCACTCCTGAATAAAACCATCAGTGTCTGTGGAAGGTGCACATTAGGACGTATGTCCTGTTCAGTGAAGAGTGGACAGGACAAACTGGAAGAACAGCATCACTTATTCAGTACAACTTGCCAAATACACAGTCTCCTTCCCTGTCCTTTATGACAGCTCATCATATTTCTTTTAACTCTCTTCATTTACTTTAATTCTTCTGATGTCACAGTTTTCAGTATCCTTGCCTAATTTCCTTCATGAGCTTATGAGCTCCTGGCCTAGCACTCTCACAATGTGTATTTGCTGAGCTCAGAGAGAAGGCACTGCAAATACTAAGCTTATCTGTGGATTAGCAGCAGATCACTAAGTCCATGGGGTCCTATCATTTAAAATACCTCCTAAAATGTGTGAAGTATATTTTTCATCTTTGGAGTATTTTGCCTTTTCTTATATTAGCACTTTTCAGGTCTTATTCTCATATTTGTTGGGGTTTTATATCTTATTTATGTATGCATTCATCTGTCCCACATTGGTACTAGAAAGTATTTAAGGAAACATTTACAGGAATAAATTAATAGTTTTTAATTAAAATGTGCATGTTACTCAGACACTCTCAGTTTCAATACACCAATAATAGCAATGATCAAAGCTCTTTTGATCAGATCTTATAAAATTTCTATAAAATCTGTGATATACCTGAATTACATAGCATCTAGATCAACATCAGAAATTCCTATTATTTCTGTAAATATAATGATTTCATGTGGTTCTCCATGATATTGGACCTATTACTGTATGTGTATGTTAGAGCTTTAGGTTCAGGAAGATTTAAGAAATTAGCTGACAATGAATACATCTGAAATCTGGCTACCTATGAACCAGGAAAGAAACTGTTGTAAATTCAAGTCTGAAAGTTGTTTGCTAAAGAATTCCTTCCTTCCAGGGTGAGAATCATTATTTTGTTCGATGTAGGCCTTCAAATAATTGGATGTTGTCTACCTAATCATGAGGATGGGCTTCTCTACTCAAAGCCCAACAATGGAAATATGAACACCATCATAAAACTCCCTCGCAGAAATATGTACAGTAAGTTTGATCAAATATGTGGGTACTGTGGGTCCAGAGAAGCAGATAAATAAAATCAACCATCATAAATTTACTCCTTCACAACTTGGCACTGATACGTATCATCTTAAATCATGATATTCTCTCAGAGAGTAACCATAACAAGCCATACTCCATCTGCATCACACAACCATATTGTATACAGCCAAAAGGGCACTAGCAGTCAACAAAAGAATGCAAATACGTGAATAGTGTTATTTTGCTCCTTAGTATCTTATAACATAAATACTATTGCATAAAGCCAGCTAAATTCTGTTAAAGAAAGTCATAATAGGGGCCAGGGAGATGGCTCAGTAGAACAAGCATCTCCCTGGCAAGTGTGAAGGTCTGAGTTCAATCCCTGGTTCTGCCAAAAAAAAAAGAAAAAGAGAAAGATAGATAAAAATACAGTCATAATAAATCTTATATTAAATAGAAAAGGATAATAGAGGAAAGAAAATAAGGTATTTGTTCAATGAACACATATTTTTAATAAGATGTTATACAATTACAGTTGTCTGTCACTGATCACTTATATTGTTGCAGCTGCTCTCTATAACTAACTTCTTCATATTTCTCATATATGTCAGAGTTGGGGTTGAAATTTTATGTAGCTCCATTATCAAAAACTAAAAAAATGTATATTTAGTGATTCCTTTAATCCATTTCTAGGGAAACCCGAATGTTAAATTTGGAACAGTGTATTCCTTTTCTTCTTCTAGAATAAACACATTGTAGCAATCCTATCCTTTTGAGACAGGATCTTTTTATGTGGTTCAGATCAACTGTGAGCTTGCTATATAGCCCAGGCAGGACTTAAGCTCATAGTGATCTTCCTGGTATAGCCCACTGAGTGCTGGGATTGCAATTGTGTCACCATTTCTGTCTTCTAAGACCTTTCATGGTGTGTTAATGAATATTTTTTATTCATCTTTTTTTAAAAAATGACTTGGATTTAATCATAGGAAGTAAGCTAAATGGAAAGCTTACAATAGAGAAGAATTATATGTCAGGGCCTTTTGCAAACTGAGCTTGGACAGAGAGGGACTGAGGGCTGCCTCTCAACCTGATCTCCTCCAAACAAAGGTATCCACAGTGTTTCTGGCACACTGGCCGAGGAAAAAGGGAACCTGCTGGTCTGCGTACTGAAGCTCGCTGGCCCACTGTTCCTTCCTAGCCAGCATCAGGGACCCCACCCTGGCGGCTCTGATCACCACCCTTTGTGGCCTGAGATGATGTCATCAATCCTAAGCAGCAAAACTCCCATCTCAACTACTGTCTTGTATGTTTGCAGCTTCACAGCCAAAGGCTCCCATATACTCTGTTCCTTCATGTCCACCAAAGCCCCCATCTCCGTTTACACCCCAGATTTTCCAGCCGTCTTATGTGTCTTTGGTCCAAAGACAGTTCAGCAGGCATCTGGTGTTGGCCCCACAGTCTTGGATGAGTGTGTAAGGGTTGACCTCCAGACTCTGGGCTACAGCAAGCAAAGGCCTTGGACTTTTCTGTCAAATGCTACAGCCATGTCGGAGGCTCCACCTGCTGGCACCAGCTGAGGATTGAGGGTTCTGTTGCAGCACACTTGCATGGTGTCCTGTAGGTTGTGCTCTACTTCTGAGAGAAATTCTTTGCTGGCTCCTCTGAGGATGATACAGGCCTTGGGGTCTTTGCACCCAGTGATGAATGTAAAGTACTCTTTTACAATTTTCTTGATTTCCAGCAGGCCTGCTACTGTCCCAACAACATCTTTTTCTCAGTTCTTCTGGTTGGCTAACTATACGGGCCCCACAAGCTTCACCAATATGATTATTGTTTGTCTTCCTAACTCTATGTGTGGCTATTCTATTGGATTGCAAGAGGTAGTGCTGAACCAAATCTGAAATGTCTTTTTGTGTGATGACCACATCAGACTTCAATTGGATGATGTCCTCGTAGAGTTGCTGAATGAACTCTTCCATCTGGAGGACTCGGGCAAAATCTTCCTCTCATGTAATCTCAATGTCCATCTGGCTTTCTTTCTTGTATTCCAGAGATGAATCCAGCAGCATAATTCAAGGGTTCTTTATTTGTGAATGGGTAACATCCTTGTTAGTCATGACTCCACGCAGGACACATGAGTCTTCAATGATGCCCCCAGGTATCTTTCACACTTTTGCACATTTCTTGATGTCAATCTCTTTCTGACAGTTTCCCCCTAATTAATTGTACAGTCTTGACAGCATCAAGAGCAATATTAGAAGCCAAAGAAGACCACCAACTGACTACTTTGGTAGTGTTGGAACTATTGATGATATTTAGCATCATATTATGGTTATTGATGTCAACAGGGGTGCTGATTTTCTTTAGAGTGCTTATCATACCATCCAGTGCTTTGCAGTGAGGGCTCATCAGCACTGCTGGGTGCATCTGCTGCTCCAGAAGGTGCTCAGCAAGAGACAGCATCTCCTCCACAAGAATAATTACCAATGTGGTCCCATTTCCACCCTCTTCATCTTGTGTGCTGCTAATTTCCATCACTGACTTGGCTGCTGCATGCTGGACTTGAATCTTTCAAGGAATGGCACTGCCATCATTGGTTATCACAATGCCTCCCATTGGATCCAAAAGCATCTTCATCACGGACTTGGATCCCACACATGTTCAAATGATATCTGCAATAGTCTTAGCAAGTTTTATGTTTCCAGATTGAACTTTTCTTCCAGATTCACACTTTGTATTCTGCCTGAAAATGAACATGGCATGGTGGCCCATCATGATGGTGTGTTGCACAGCCAGGTACCCAGAGCAGGGAGAACTGTCAAAATCTTCTGGAGAAAGACAGAGAGAAAGCCAGGGACAAGCCTACAAAATGCTGCCTCTTCAGGGCTGATGCCTAAACTCCTACTCATCTAGTTTTCAACATCATTTCCTCCTTAAAGAATGGGATTTGTGTACATACTTCCTTCTACTTAACACAGAAGGTGGAGAAAATTGAATATTATCAAAGTTATTCTTGTACCTAGTCAAATGCCATATTGAAATGTAAATTTATTTGTTCAGGTTTAATGATTCAGGGATTGTTGCAAAAAATGTTATGATTGACAGGCAGAGTAAACAGACTCTTCAGACTGAATTTCAGGAAATGTGAGGTCAAATACTCGATCTTATTCATAAATAATTTGTGATTCTGTAGGAATTTTGTGAGACCTAAGTTAGCTATATAGCTCATGCTGGCATTGTACTAACTATATAATCCCCCTCTGGCAATCATCCTATCTCAGCCTCTCCTAAATGCTGAGATTACAAGTCCACACCCAGCCTCTACACAAATTTATTAGTACTTCTGTTTCCTTATATATACAAAAAAAAATCATAGAATTGACCTATCTAAAACACTCTGCTTGTTTGAACAATTTGACACTATAATTTAAATCAGTTCTTCTGTTTTCCCATCAATATATAGCACTATACCTCCCAGTCCACCTTATAGACATATAGGAACCATGTAACTTCCTCTGTTGACAATGGGTTAAACTGGCATGTATGAAACATCCCTTCTCTCTTTCTTTGCTGCATTAGTCAGAGAATGAGCAAGTTGAGATGGGAGAGCCAAAGATGAAAGTGGACTTCATCTCCCTGTACACTGATTGGAAGAGAGCTTGCCTGGAATGGATTTCCTAGGGTTGAAAAAAAAAGATATGATCCAAGGCTTGCACCCCAAAGCCAAATAATCTTACAGATTTGAGAAAAATGGATATGAAAAAGCAAATAAATGTATTTTTAAAACCTAATATCAAATGTTATGCTTGATCCAAGGCACTTAGGATTAGCTAAATAAAATATATGTGTTTCTCTCTCTCTCTCTCTCTCTCTCTCTCTCTCTCTCTCTCTCTCTCTCTCTGTCTCTGTGTGTGTGTGTGTGTGTGTGCATGCGTGCATGTGTGCAGTGTCTCACTGCATAGATCAGACCACACTTGTAGACTAGTAGTGGTCCTCCTGTGTTCAGCCTCCCCAGAGGTGGAATTACAGTTGTGCACCCCCACACCCAGGCTCAGTTGCCAACTCAGCATGTCCAGGGGTGGAGGGCTGGCGCAGCATGAGATGCCAGGGAAGGGATGAAACCCCAGCCCCTGAGATTTTCTAAGCAGGCTCTCAGTCCAATGAGCTATTGTGCCGGCCCTAGATGCATGAAATCCTATCAAGAGCTTGAGACAATTTTGTTGCCAAAGAAGCCAGACCCTGAAGAGGGAAAAATGGCATGACTTAAATATGAGACTTAAAATGATTCTTGGTGCATGAATAATTTTCATTGTATGAGAAAGCTGTGTAGCCTTTTGTGAGAACATGTATAACTCAATGTCACTTTAAATTTATCAGGAGAAAAAAGCCTCAGAAAGGTATTGTGAAGGTGTATAGGAAACAATGCTAATCTTGAAAGCAAGTAAGAAGAAGGAATCACAAGAGGGAGGCAAATGGAAATTTTAAAAGATAAGAGACCTTCAGTAGCTAGACCCAAAGCCAATCAATATCATGTCAACTGCAAATACAATGCTATGTATTCAGCCTGTTTGGGGGGAGAGAGTGTTACTCCAGTTCCAGCTTAGCCTGAATGTTACCGATTCAACTTGTATTTTTATAAAAGCATAGTAAGTTATTTCTTACCACTAATCAATCAGTCACGATTTTGCACTACAAAATAATATTGATGGTTACTTCTCATTAACCGGAATATTCCCAGACAAAAGATGGATAAAGTGACTCAATATCATAAAGCAAACTGAGTCACTGTTAGTATTCAAGGGTTAGCTTGTAAAACACTTTCTAAAATATTAAGGCAAGAAATGTGGTCAAGTTTTAAGTTCTTTAAAAAGAATTTTAAATATACTTACTTGAACTGAATTTAATTCTCTCTGATTCCGAGGCTTGTGTGTGTGTCCTAAGAAGTACTTTCATAAATATACTTATAATATTATAATATAAGGTACTTCAGTAAGTTAATTCCTACACTACCAGTAATAATAAGTACAGTAGGAGAACAACACACAAGCTATTGAAACACAGCTTGCCTTCTGGTGAGCAATCAGATTTGTACCTTATCAGTGATTAAAAGCTTTGGATCAGCCGTGCTATAAGTGGCAATGCTTTGAAGGAGTCAAGCTGAAACCCCATTTGAGACCAAGTCCAATAACACACAAGGTGTCCTGAGAACATATTTTGCAACTCTGTTTCTGATCTCACCAGCAAAAAGCACTGACATAATTGCTGTCCAATAAGAAAGACTTCTATTTATCATAGGGATCAAATGCATTGTCTTTTGTCCTTAACAATTAGTTCATTATCTTGTCTGTCTTCTCTTCCAGATGACCCTTGAGAGGTCCGGGATATTTACAGATGCTCAATCAATGTTCACGAGGCCACATGAATCAGCGTGGCTGATCTTAAGGCCTCACCTAAATGAGTGATTCAGACAAGATCCATAAATTACATTTCAATTATCTGCTTTCTTTGTTTTGTGTTTCCAGGATGGAACACCTTTCAGCCGTTCTTTTAAGGTTTTGAAACTCTATTTCAGTGCAGTACCATGCTCAATGGGAAAGTTGGCTTAGAATTTTTAGTTTTGAGGATGTACCTCCCTTAGCAGCATCATAACTGCCATCTAGTGAGAAAGTTCTACTTCTTTAATAATTCCTCTTCAGAATATACATGTATATATAATATGATATATGATATATGACATTATATATATATATATATATATAATGCCATGTCATATATCATATATCATATTATATATATATATGAGAGAGAAGGAGAGAGACTGTCTCACAGTATCAGCCAGAATAGACAAAGTAACACTGGAGTACCTATCAATACCCCATAAATTTCAAAATTTTATTATTTTTTTCTTTATTCCATATATAAGCAGGAAAACCTTTCAATTCAACAAATTTTCTCAGGAACTTGGGCTATGGAGATTCCACAGAAAAGTGCATTCCTGTGGTGGCTCGCAGAGCTAGAGCTGTGCACAAGTGACGTGTTTTGCTTCTACTTGAGCTTTATTGGGAAGAGCAAAGCAAAATGCCAGCAACATTACTGGTGATCTTTGACTAGCTACAGTTTTGTCTTAAAAAGTTTTAGCTATGTGATGATGCAATAAAATATTATAAATGCAATAAAGGCTACACAGTACCCACTTAACACTGTTTTTGGCCTTCAGCATATAGTATTTAATACATTACATTAAACTTTTTTGATAAAATAGTCTTTGTATTAAAAGATTTTTCCCAAGTAAAAGTTAATATGATTTATGTGAGACTAGGTTAAGCTCTGATGTTCAGAAGACTGAGGATATTATATACATTTTCAATGTACAATGTTTTCAACTTATTTTGGATTTAATTGGGCATAATCAATAAATTGGTTATGGTTTTCTCTTTACAATCCGAACATAATGCAAGGAATATCCACAATGTGAAAACAGTACAAGACTGTCAAGTGTGCCATCATTCACCTGCCACTCAAAACTTTCTCCTCCCCTGTACACTACTGTCTCCCTGTAAAAACCTTGTAAGTATATCATCTTGCAGACTAGAGTTCAGAAACCTATTCATGCCAGTGTATTTCACCTTCAGAGAACTTCTTTGTGAAGATGGCTGCAGCTGGCCATATCTCAGCTGAAGGCCACTAATTTTTTTTCTTTTATAACCCCTTGTCCAGGTACTAATTATACATCCTGCCCTAATCCATTTTCTTTTAGATTAGTAGAAGGTTCTCTGCTTTTTAGGTCCCAAGTTATTCCACCATTAAAGCAGAAATACAAAAGGTAACGTACAACAAGTAAAATCAATTGAGTCAGATAAGGCAAAGTGAATGGTATACGCTGCAGGATACTAATCAGCTTTTCTTCTGGATGGTTAGCAACCTAAGATCACAAGTCAGAGTTGGAGAAATAGAAGAGCCACAAGGCCAGCCAACATTTTGGCCCTAGCCTTTCAAGGTCAGCGAAGACTCAGAATATAGGAGAACCTGTACTGCAACATCATGAAACTCAAGTGAGCTCCAAATTTTCTGAATAAGGAGATTATGGAGCCACAGAAGAAAGAGATTGAAGTTCTAAAGTGTGCCTGGGGATAGTCACATGAAGAAAAAACTTTCTCTCAAGCTCTCACAGAGAGCAAACTGGTCAAGCATTGGCCGTGACTCATCCACATGGATGACACACACAAAGGATCTACAGAATAATGTACAGGACTACAAGGTAAACCCTGAGAGGACTTCACTGACCACATAGGAAATATAAAGTTCATGTGTTGCTATATGCATCTTGATCTACCTAGGTCTTAACCATCCAGCAAAAAAGTATAAAAATGAAGTACACATCGTGAGGCCATAATATTAAGCTGAGCTGTAAATGGCTATGGTCGACAATTTCTTTGAATAACTCACTATGGTTGTAGAATGCTGGACTATGTTGGATTGTGGTGTCGAGTTCCACCATTAAAACTGCATTCTAGAGCTTGGGGAAATGGCTCAGTAGAATAAACATTCCCCTGGCAAGAACAAGGGCCTTAGTTCAATCTCTGGTTCTGCAAAAACAAAAAAACAAAACAAAACTACATTCTACACTGCCTTCATAAAATGCACTTTTGTAAATAGCTACAATATTTATAAAAATGTGTGTGTATCATCTGTTTCTTTTGGGATTCTCAAAGGATAGCACACATGGTGAAGAATAATCATTACTTCTTCAGTAGCCTAAGATAACAGACTGACTGGTAGAAAAGGGGCATTGCCAAAAAGATCCCAATGATATTTAATGCTATTGTGAGGAACAATTCTATAAAAATACAGTATCTATTTGACAAGTGACTGAAACATTGTTTCATACAGCTAATTTTCTAAAACAGTAAAACCTGAAATGTAAGGAAATACTTACAAGGCCTTTCTAGAAACATAAAACCAACAGCAATAATGATAAAAAGTTGCTCTTTTTGCAGATATTCTTTACAGCCAATTTTCCCAAATTAATTCCTAATAATAATCCAAGATACATTCTTATAGATATTAAATATATTAAAAATGATTGTAGTAAATTCTTTCATTGAAAATTTACTTTGTCATACTACCTTATTGATTTGTTATTAGTTATTGTACATTAAAATGCTCAAGAGCAAAGAACTCAGATTTAGTGCTGTCTTTTAGCACCAGATTTTTATCTCCTTGTAGTGTAATTCAAGGTCAAGGGTGTTTACTGAGTTTAGATGGAAAAGCAATCAAAATAGTTTGGATTTTAAGACACAGAGGAAGAGAAACTTGAAGTTTTTGCTTACCCTAAAGAATGCTGCTTTGGTCACAATACGTTATCTGAGGAGTCTCTGGGTATTTGCTGAGTTTCAAGGTTTAGAGTAAAAGGGTTTTTTGGTTTTTTTGGTTTTTTTTTTCCTCTTTTTCTTCTTCACTAGTTGTGGAGTGATAGTAATTATTGCCTTTTATTCCAAGCAATTTTGCTTTCTGAGTGACTGCATTTTAAATTCTGTGATCTATCACCAAGGTAATCTTAAAGTCAACAGACTGCTAAATTCACCACTTTCTGGGACACAAGAATCTGTTTACGAATGTCAAAAGCCAGTTCCTCACCTTCACTTAAAGTTATCCAGAAATAATCTGCATAGACTTTGTGTGTATATTTGACCTCATTAATTCTGGTGGATTTAAGTGAAAAGAATAGTAAATGGATGTTCGTAGTCTTTTTTTAACTAATTTTATTGAGAAAGAAATAGCAATGAGACAGTTACAAAACAGGTTAGTAGGAAAGTTACAATAATTAATACATTATATATTATTGTTCTCATAATAGTTATTCATAGTATAAGATGCAGAAATGATATCGTGTCTGAACACTATTAGTACAAATCTTTCTTGTCATTAAACTAAGAGAAAGTAGCCATATATCTATACTATTTTGAATATACATATATATTGTTTTTTCACTACAAAATGGTCCTTCATTTATATCCCTCTTTTTTGTTTAGCTTTGTTAGAGATGGGTAATCCATGGCCACTCAAATATTGTAGGTGCGTGAACTCAACAAAGTAATTCAATATAGTCCACAGCCAACATTTTGGCCCTAGCAGTCCAAGGTCAGTGAGGACTCAGGACATAAGAGAACCTGTACTGTAGCATCCTGTAACTCATTGGTGTCCACAGTTTTCTGTTCATAGAGATTATGGGGTTACAGAGGAAAGTGATCAACAATGTAGGATGTGCCTAAGGAGAGTCTCCTAGAGAGAAAAAAAATTCTCTCAGTTTTTCATTGCAAATTGGCTAGTAGTCTTTAAAAGAGACTATATGGTGAACTTCCCAAAGCACAGATGAATAAAATTTTATTACTATTTTGCTTTTTTCTATTTTTTTTTTTTTGGTGCAGGGTCTCACTATGCATGCAGCCCACATTCATAGTGATCTTCCTGCTTTTTGCCTCCCACGTGCTGGGATTATAGGCATGCGCCACCATGCCTGGATTGCATTGCCGGTTCAATTGCACCAAAGGCGGGCCAGCATGGCTTGGGGAACCAGGGATCGAACCCTGGTTCCTGCACTTACCTAAGCAAGTGCTTAGTCCGCTGAGCTATACACACTTGTATGTTGGTGTAAAAGGACCATATTCTATGGAAATGTTATAGGTAGATAATTTTTGAAAGAAAGAGGGCATAAAGTAAAAATACAAGATAAATACTTAAAATCATAAATTGGGAAAAAATTAAAATGAGATAGCATTTCTCTTTCTTATCAAAATAAAAACAATTATATAAATAATATTCTAGTCCTGATGCAGACATGGGAAAATATGCATTCTTGATACAAAGTTGGTATCTCTCTTCTGAAGTTCTGAAATGATTATGGAAAGCTGAAAACTAAAAACATGTTTTTGATCAGGTACTCCTATTTTGTAAAAATGAAAACACAAATATTTATGAGTTTTTCTACAATAACATCTACTCCTTTATAGTGATAGAAAGAATGAACATCAGGGACATGAATTTATGCAAACAATGATTTTCAAATAAATGTGTATATATTCCATTATTATGTGTTTAAGAAAATAATACTAAACTCTTTATATATATGGTGGCTAGCCTCCACAATGTCTCTAAGCGACACTTGCCTCCTCGTATTCATATCTCCAAAGATGTATCAGTCTCATTTTCTGAAACCAACAAAATATAGCAGAAATAATGGCACAGGACTTACAAGCTATGTCATAATAGCCATTGCCATTTACAGCTTGTTCCTATAATTGAATTGCTTTTCCTGGAGGAAGGTAACTTCCATGTGGGAAACATGCTCTAGCAGATCTCTGCAGAGCAGTATGTGAGAGGATCTGAGGCCTCTTGTTGAGGACCAGTGAGAGACTGAGGCATAGGACAATAACTTCGTAAGTTAATCTTCTCAGAAGGAAATTCTCCATCCTTAGTCAAACTCTCTCTTGATTATAATACCAGGAAGCATTTTTACTGTGTCCTAATGAAAGCTTCTGCATCAGAAATGTACCTAAGCTGCTCCTGGATTTCTGACTCTGTTCTGTGGTGTAAAAACTATCTGGGGCTTCTTTTGGAGTTACTAAAATTTTGAGTAATTTGTTGTGTGGAAAAAGTTAACTAACACAATATGGAATAAATTGTTGGAGGGCACATATGCTAATGGAAATTAATCGTTGTTAATGTAACCATTATTTAATTCATGATTTTGAAATGTTTGAATTTCTATTTTTAAATTTTCTATTTCAGTTTCTATGCAAAAGTAGTTAATTTCTACCCATAGCATCCTAGTAATTTATTCATTTAACCAATCAAAAGAGACATAACAATGAGAATGCATTATGAGAAATGTTTTCAGGGATTTCATCAGTGTGTAAAACTCCCAGAATATACTTATAGAAATGTGCATAGTATGGATCAGCAAGCTGCTCAGTGTAGCCTTTTCATGCAATTAGAGATGTAAAGATGTGACACTTTAGGCTGCAACTTGCATAACATGATATCCTATATTAAGGTAAACTTACAAAAAGATTAAGTTAGAAGTTCACTATAAAACAATAATAAGGTATATAATATAATAACACATCTTGTTACTTTTCTGTCATTGCTGAGATAAAATACCCAGCACCTAAAATTAAAGATGTAAAGGTTTATTTAGCTCATAGTTCATAGAGGTTTCAGTTTATAATTGGCTGGCTACCAGACAGGGCAGCCCTGAACAGGAAACTACAGAGAAAAACCAGTTCACGGTAGATAGAAGACAACAAGAGGAATCAAACAAGGAATGAAAGAAGCCTCTTTCTAATCCTTGTATTTTATCCAGACTATCTAGTTGGGGTGGTGCCAAATCAATCTACATGCTTATTTAGTAATCATCCACTCTTAATGCTAAGACCCTTAATCCTAAAACTGCATCATGAGTCAATCAAACACTCTAGACTCAGCCTCCACTATATAAACCACATTTATGCGTGCATGAGGCATAGAGGGGATATCTAGACACAAGTCATAACAGCACATAAAGTATCACAAAATAATGGTTTTTCTTACTATTATTAAGCATTGTGTGTTATACAAAACTGTACATGCTTAGTTTACATACACTGTAGATGGATTTATATGCGTGTTACACAATTTTAGGAATGATGCATTGTGGGTTTTTTTTTTTCTGCACCAGGGATTTAATATATATTAACAGATTTATGCATAACAACAACCTAGTGTTCTAACAATATTCTCACTTTACAGATCAGGAAATGAACAGAGGTAAAAGGGGTTAAGAAATTAACCATCAGTCTTAACTACAACTAAAAGAAACAAGACTTTAACATAGGCAAGCAAACTTTAGAAGCTTAGCTATTACTTTTTGCTCCCTCAAAAGTACATTTGTCTATGGAGACAGGAACTACACAAATAGGTATGTAGCTACTCTTCCAGGCAGCTGTGTTCAAGAACTGCAAATCTGAAAGTGTTGATGCATTGGCCACATTGTTAAACTTTGGTATATTTGTTTCCTTGTCTGAAAAATAGGAAAAACAATATTAGCCGGGTCATTAGAATTACTGTGAGAATTAGGAGATAAAGCACTGTCTTTGTGGGTTCCTGGTGCTATAGCAAAATACTTTACATGAAGTAATTTATAAACAGCAGGAAAGTATTCCTCACAGTTCAGGAACTAAGCATTGGCAGATTCTGTGTCTGGTGAAAGCCCTGAGATGGCTATTCCTTCTTGCTAATCCTTACATGGTGGAAGAGTAGGAGTGCTAATCCTATTCATGAGGGGTGAGCCACTTCCTAAAGGCCTCACCTCTTAATACCATCCCAGTGGGTGTTAGGTTATTAGGGTATTAAGACTATCCCATCAGGTATTAGGTTCCAACAGATTAATGGAGCTCCTTCCAATTCCATTCTAATATATGAATGTTTCTCTTTCCAAGAATGTGGTTCTCTAATTTTGGCAATATCTGGTTTGGGACCCAGGTCTCAATCTAGAAACAAGAAGACAGGACTCTGTTTTCCTTTCTTTCTTTCTTTCTTTCTTTCTTTCTTTCTTTCTTTCTTTCTTTCTTTCTTTCTTTCTTTCTTTCTTTCTTTCTACCTTCCTTCCTTCCTTCCTTTCTTCCTTCCTTCCTTCTTTCCTTTCCACATTCTTTTCTGTGGAACAGGGACCATAGATGGTTCTCATAGTGTAATGGAGGACAAAAATTTTCAGACCATAGAGTGTATAAAATCTAAACTGATATCATGTCTAGGTATTCAGCAACTATCTATTAATGAGATGTGATTTTCCCTGTATCCCACTCACACCTTAATTAATGCAGCTTTATCCCAGCTTCGATGCATTGTATTATGAGTTTGTAACAGATTAAAACAAGGCTGTATAAAGTTATTAGCTTTGTTATAAAGCATTTGACTGCTGGCATGTAGGTAGGCTATTGCTAATTCAAAGGTCATTACATGGTGAATGAAAGCAATGCTAACACTGAATAAGTAATTCCTTTGAGTTAGGGTCTGTTGTACTGTGATTTGTCCTCAATTAGATCACATATAAATTTAGAAGAAAAAACTTAAATTTATCCTCTTTTATTTTAGATCACAATAAATGTTATAGCAAGTTTGTACATAAAATATTAGAGCTTAGACAGAAAAGAGTGTAATTCTGATGACAAGACATTGTTGAGGGCTTTACAGAGAACCTTAACTCTGAGATATAGCTTGAGGAATCAAGAGTTTCTAGAAATAAAAAGAGAACAAGAGAAAGGCAAAAGTTAGAAAATATTGTAGATTTGAGGTTTATTGAAGTTCTAATGTTCTTTCAGTATACGCTTCTGCTCAAGGTTCTCAACAACCACAGAAAATAAAAATTACGAACTGTGTTAGACAGCATGACAGGTTAGAGTTATTTATTTGTACACTAAGGTACTATGAGTATCAGCCTTAAAGAAGAAATTTTTCTCCATTACTCAGCTTCAAAATACACTTTATTAAATTTGATGATCTAGAGTAGGATGTGAGGACATGGACTTTTTAAATGTATTTTACTACAGAGACTACAGAGTCTCACTACACAGATTGAACTCATAATAATCCTCCTGTTTTCAGCTTCCCAAGTGCTGGGATTACAGGTGCACAGCACCATGTCCAGTCTCAGCCGCTGCCCCAGTGCGCCCAGGGTGCAGGGCTGGGACAGCAAGCCAGAGGATTGAATCCTGGTCTCTGTGCCTATCTAAACAGGTGCTTTAGTCTGCTGAGCTATTTCGTCAGCACTCAAGAGTTGAACTTCTACTAAGATATCAACCCATATTTAATATATGGGCAAATGTCATCTTGCTGGATATTTCAATACCTCTGATAAGGCTTTAATGTGTTCCCCATAAATTCAGGTTTCACAAGTGCGATAATACTGATAGGTAGAGTCTTTAACATAAAAGTAGAGCATGAGACTTTCTTCACTATGAATAGGTTAAGGGACCCCTGTGGAAAGAGCTTGACAGGAGGGTAACCCACTGGACTCCCTCCTCCATCTGTCTTGTGTGGTCACAACCTTCCTCCCTTTGAGTATGTTCATGGCCTTCCTAGATACCTTATCTGTAAGACAAATTTCAAATGTTTAGTGGGTTTTCCCGATGACCTGAGACTAAGCCATTTTCAGGATGAGTGATAATAATACTTCATAATTGGTGCCAATTTAATTGTACTTGAAAAGGCAGTCTATCTGAATCAGCTCTAGCTTTTGTATTTCACAAGATTTCTTTGTCTGAAAAGACATCAACACTTATGACTATTCTTAAAGTTAGAAATGATAACAAAAAATGGAAAATTATTACTCTGTATTGTGAGCAAATATTGGGCTTATGTATTTAGAAAACAGGATCTTGTCTGTAATGCAAGACAAATTGATTTAAATAAATGAAAAACTATCATGTTCCTAATTTTTCTCAAATTTCACTCTGTGATAATTAATTTCCTGGGGATTCTTTAGTGTGTACTTTATTTTCATGATACTTTATTTTTCCATATATTGTAATTGGTAGTTGTGTCTTTTTTCACCTATCTTATGCCATTTGGGAAGGAATCATGAAGCAGCAATACAATAGGAAAATTGAGCATTTTCTTTCAATGTCCTCATTACTATGATAGCTGTTAAATACTGACCACTTAAGCTCAGGTCTACACTGAAGGAGATTTTGTGAAGAAACAATTTCTATAGATGACTCCAATCACAAAACATTTTATAATGTTTGAATTAGAAAGCATTTATATAAATCAGGAAATTATAGGCAAAAGAAAAGAAAAATCTAACTGCTTTAGCTTGTATGGAATTGATTAGTAGGAAATCTACCCATTATAATAAGCATATCTGAACATAGAATCAATTCACCCCATAAGAAATAAGACTATGGAAAGAAAGTATTTACCAGATTTTATAAAAACCTTACTTGAAGTAATGTAAATCTTTAGATAAATGCATAGACTTACAAGTTAGCACTTTCACATTTACTATAAAATATAACAAAGAATTTTTTAAATTTTTATTTCATTGATTGATTGATTGATTGATTGATTGTATTTTAGGGAATGTTCTATAGGGTGTTCAGGGGTAGATCGGACTCTAGGTGATCTGCCTGTCTACAGCCTCCCAAGAGCTGGCATGTGCCACCACACCCAGTTGCAATTGCAATTTCAGTGTGCCCAGGGCACAGAGCTGGCATGGCAGGCCTGAGATTGAATCCTCAGCCCCTGTGCCTATTTTCAGGTGCTTTAATCTGCAAAACAAAGAATTTTTAAACACAGAACAAAGTATTTTTCTCTTGCTTCAGGACACAAGAAAAAAATACATGAAATTCATGTATCAGTGAACTATATTTCTAAGTAAATTCTTACTCGAATAAAGCTACATCTCTGCATTTATATATTACTATGCTCTTTTATGCGTGATGACAGAGTTGGGTACTTGATACAGAGAGTATCAGCCAGCAAAGGTGAAAATGAACACTACCTGGCCCGCTACAGAAAGAGAGCCAGGTCAAGTGCTAATTTTCTCACTCTTTAGTTATAGAAATTTCTGGGTTATAAACAGAGAATTGGCTAACAATGGCCCAGGAATCTATGAGATATCTACAAGAAGATGTACATCTTCCTCACATCAGAAAAAGTCAAGAGTTTCTCCTAGTATATCTTAGAGTACTGTGTCTTAATATCATATTTGAGTTTTTCAGTGAAGTTTGTGCCAGAAGGCAACTGAAGGAAGCCTACAATTATGAACACCAAATTAAAAGTCAAAGGTTATTTTTCATTTTAGTAAGAGCAACCCTTCAGCAGAAGCAGAAAATCATTGGCTTCTTTCCTGTGTCTTTCAGGGGAGATTTTAAGGATGGGATGCAGATAGGCTGTGGTTTTCAAAATCAATTTTGTGTGCTCCTTAAGAGTCAGAGGTTAAACGGAGAGAAGAGATGACACACTATACGCAGAATAGACCATGGAGGTGAAGACAAAGCAAGTCAACCAAGAGGTAGGACAAGGAATTTGAGCCCTGCTTACTCAGCAAATATGTCAGGGAAAAGACCAGCAAGTTAAAAGCTGCCTATAATAAAAATTGAACCTGGGAAACATTAAGAGTAGGTATCAATGCTATGAAGTAAACTGGAGGCTAATAAACTAGAGCTCAATGGAACATAGACATAAAGATGTCATTCAGAGACACATCATTTATTCACAGGCAAGGGCAGAAGTTTAACTTATATCTCTGATTTGGGAACATCATCTCATTCTACTGATGTTTTGCTATGGTTTGTCAGTTCCTGGGCTACATAAAAATCATTGGGTAAAACACCATGGCTTATAGTGCTGTGATTATCTATCTACAAAGCCAACTAGTAAGTGAGATTCTTCATATAATACTTCATTAGGCCTCAAAGTGTGGTTTGTGGTTCAGCAGCATCAATTTTACCGAAAATTTGTGAGAAATGAAAATTATCATAAAAATCAAGAATTAGAGAATCTGATAATAAGGCTCATCCATTTGTGTTTAATGAGTTCATCAGATAACTCTGATGCACAATTAATGCTCTGATCCTCAGTTGCCTCCTTTCTGAAAAGAGGTAAATATTTCGCATGCCTATAGCTGCATTCCACATTAAATTCATAAATATTTACATGATAACAGTCCTTGGGGCTCTTTAACTAAAATCAGAGAGGACAGCTAATGGTGCTTTACATTACTGTCTAAAAATGCACAAAAAGAGATGAGTAAACAGAGACATCGGGACACCGGATTCATGATCCGATGCCTGCTCCACAGAAATCACACTCTTGCTGATTCAAGTTAGTAAGCGAAGCCCCTGGGAAGACAGGCTCCGGCCAGTGAGTATGGGAAGACCTCTC
Organism: Ctenomys sociabilis; assembly: GCA_004027165.1. Classification (NCBI taxonomy): domain Eukaryota; kingdom Metazoa; phylum Chordata; class Mammalia; order Rodentia; family Ctenomyidae; genus Ctenomys; species Ctenomys sociabilis. Next base: position 26,821 of record PVKA01028256.1, read on the forward strand.
GTAGCGCCTGAGGTAGCCCAGGAGTGGGAAAAGCCCACGGGGCACAGTCAGCTGCCAAGCGCTCCTGCAGAACAGGAGCCCGAGCTGAGGGCTGAGCTGGCTGGGAGGCAGACCTGGCCTGGCCCTGTGGTTCTCACCGCTGCCTGCAGAGGAGGTGGTGCTGCGGTCCTGGTTGAGCTCCCAGGGAAGTGGGCCTGAGAGTAATGTGCAGTGGAGGTGCCAGGCCCCAGGGATTTCTTTCAACCAGCAGCGAGGAACAGTTGCTTAGCAGTATATGCACAGACTGGCCTCAGAAAGCAGATAGAATGGATTCAGTGATTGTACAGGACAATGTTCCTCAGCTCAGGCTGACTGACTTGAAAATCTCAATACTGTCATCCACAAGATCTCTCACAAATTTGGTAAAAACATAAATGATTATTTTCCTGATGAGATGGAAAGACAAAGGTGAGTTAACTTCCTCGGTACTGAAGTAACATTCAGGGTGATGAGCACCCTGTGAGAGCAAATAGTGGATGTTCAGTGGGGACAGAAACCAACATTTAACCACCCAGCCCCATCCGCACTCCAGCCAGTACCCAGGCCATGAGCATGGAACCCTGGGGCAGAACTCCCTGCCTAGAGGCTAGAGGCAAGACACACCCAGCTGATCCAGGAGCAGAGCATCTTGCGAGAGTGGCACAACTGGTGCACATCCAAGGGCTGCAGCAGAAAGAATTGGAGCATATCAGTCAGACCCAAGTCACACTCATCTGGGTGAGTTTGAACTTGGTAGACCTGGTGCTAAGGCAATAACTCTACCAAAGCTCTCTACCAAAGGTCAGAAGACAGCACTATACAAAATGACAAAGAGAAGGAGCAAAATGCATTCTCAGGCCATGAGCCCACCCAGAACAAATGTAGGAGACAATAGGATAGAAGAAATTGGAAATCACACACCTGAAATCTCTGAAATGATAGGGTCAGAAGTAAAGAAACAACTTCAGAAAGGTAAGGAAATCAGATAAGAAATAATTTCTGAAGTTAAGACAAAGAAGAAATGATAACTATAATGAAAAAAATACTAAGTGCTTCTAAAGAAGACACTGATTAAAAAAAAAAATAGAGACTACAAAAATGATGGAATTCTTGAATGACCAATATAGGAAAGAAACAGAATGTATGAAGCAGATTCAAAATGATATACAGGAAACTAAAACCTCAATCACAAGCTGGCAAAGCCATTTGAATGAAAGTGAAGATAGAGTTTCAGATCTTGAAGACATCATTGCAGCTAGTGAAAAGAAAAAAAAAGATTTCTGAAAACCAACTAGGATTCAGAAAAAAAAATCTCTTCACAAACCATCAAGTCAAAAAGATCATAGAGCAAAGTACTTCAAGTCTTGCAAGGAAACAAATTCCAACCCAGGGTGATATACCCTGCAAAACTCTCTTTCAAGTTTAATGGAGAAGTGAAATACTTCCATGATAAAGAACAACTAAAGAATTTCATGACAATAAAGCCAACCCTACATGGACTACTAAAAGGTACTCTTACAGAGGGATCAAAATGATCACAACTCAGTGAGTGAGAATGGAAAGAACCCACCAAATAGGGCAAACAATTAAACACCAGAGAAAAAGAGATATACAACAGCAGTATTCCAATTATTCTTTTGAATACTGCAGTAAAATATTTCCATCAGCATACTCTACAAATGGACTTCTCTTGCACCCTATGGTCATGATTGTGTGTGGGTTTACAGGGTTATATTAAGGAAATAGCAGTAGCTCAGTCCCACAAGTGACGCCTGGGCACCAGTGAGAGTCATGGACATTGTTAGAAGTGCTGGTCATACATTTGCCATTCCAGTGTTTTTGTTGTTTTATTCTTGGTAATTCTTCACTATCATGAAAACTTTTTCTTAGTTGATTTATTCTTAGTAATTCTTTACTATCATGAAAACTTTTTGTTAGTTGACATTTTTGTATATATTAATCTAATCAAATACTGTGTGAGTACTCTGAATTGATCACAGATTTGTAGATATGATATACTACATTCTGGCCTCTTAGTGGGATTCACAATTTAATTTTAACTGTTGAGTATTTCAAAATATTTAATTTTTAATTAATATTTAATTTTCTGAATATTGTTTAATTCTAATTTTGTTTTATGATTTACACTCTTTCTTTGACTTAAAATCTACTTATAAGACATGGTATGATATTGACTACTAGTATTAGAAACTTTAAAATGTGTATTTCTATTTTTCATTGATTTTATATTAGTTCCTTATCTTTTACACACACACACACGTGTGTGTGTGTGTGTGTGTGTGTATAACATAACATATGACTGATACTGTTTATGGAAATTTTCAATGACCTTTTAAATGGGTGTGTCTAGTATAATAAATATAATTATACATAGTCCTGCATAACGACCATCTTGAGAGCTCTTTATTCTTTATCTAGGATTATACAGCAACTTCTCTTGCCTTCTGGATTATAGTCTTTGTTATTTTCTATATTCTACATCTGGAGGTATTAGAATATTTTGAATTGTATAACTGGAAAATATTTTACTTTGAGTTTTGAAAAGGTATATTTCCTAAGTATAAAATTCAATGAAGACAGATCTTTTTTTTTTTCAGTCCTTTGAGTAAATAAGTCTAGTTTGTTACCCACTTGCTTTTTTTTTTCTAATGTGGAATAAGATGCTATTTAATTTTGTTCTTCCAAAGCCAATATTTTTGTCTATGTATATGCTGCAATGATTTTTTCTTTACAATTAGTTTTGAATAATTTCAGTTTCATATATCTTAGCATGATTTTATTCATTTTTCTTGTGCAAAAAATTCATTTCTCTTGTAAATGTACTGCTATAATTTTAACTA
>PVKA01028257.1:0-29598 GCA_004027165.1 Ctenomys sociabilis
CTAGTATAACAAGCGAAAAGCAGAAATACAAAAGGAAATGTACAACAAGTAAAATCAATTGAGTCAGATAAGGCAAAGTGAATGGCATAAGCTGCAGGATACTAATCAGCTTTTCTTCTGGATGGTTAACAACCTAAGATCACAAGTCAGAGTTGGAGAAATAGAAGAGCCACAAGGCCCGCCAACATTTTGGCCCTAGAAAATAATTTTTTAAAATGGGAATAAACATATATTTTTACACAGAAATTTAGAAATCTAACCATATACAGCATTGTAGCAGGACTGTCCTGTAACATTTTTTTCTTGTGTCTTTTTTTTTTTCGTTTATTACCCATTGAAAAAAAACTTTTACTTGTGAGACAGTATGTTAATAATTGGTATATAATGACAAGAAGTATGTATTTAGCAGACTAGAGTGGCAGGCATTCTGAGCATGACACTTCTATTACACATTGCTATCTTCAGTGCAGTTGCTTGGTTCACAGGTATCAGCATATATAGATAGTTAGGTTGAGAATCCTATCAATTAACTGCTACCTTCAAAAACCTGCTGATGTTTCTCAGGATCATTGCCTTGCCCATCTTGTGCATAAAAATATATGTCTTTGTCCCTGTCCTATTTCCCAGCTTTTCTCCTCACCCTCTCCTCGTTGTCCAAATCCTCAAGGTCTCGCTTTCCTTTTAGTTGTGTTATACCTTTCTATTTATATTTCTTCTTTTAAGTTTTATACTAGGGAGAGTATATGATATTTGCACATGTGTGACTGGTTTATTTCACTTATGAGTATATCTTCAAGTAACATCCATTTAAATATAAATGCTTCAAGTTTATCATTCTTTATAGCTCAGTAATATTCCATGTATAAAAATACCACATCTTTTCAACCATTCTTCATGTGATGGGCATCATGGCTGTTTCCAAGATTTGCCTATCACAAATTGTGCTGCTATGAACATACATACACATATTTCACTACGATATGATGTTTTTGCATCTTCTGGGAAAATTCCCAGTAGGGGGATGGCTGGCTTAAATGGGATTTCCAGTACTAGTTTCTTAAGGAGTCTCCACAATGATTTCCATAATGGTTGCAACAGTCTACATTTCCATCAGCAGCAGAGAAGGGTTCCCTTTGCCTCACAGCCTCTCCTTCATTTGTTGTTAGTTGATTTCTTTATGATAGCCATTCTTTCTGGGATGAGATGGTATATCAATGTTGTTTTAATTTGCATTTCATGGATGGCTAGTGATGTGGAGCATTTTTTCATATATTTATTCACTTCTTTAATTTCATCCTCTGAGAAGTGTATATTTTTCTCAGATGTCCATTTCTGGATTAAGTCTTAAAATTTAAGAGCCCTAATTTATTTTGGTTGTTTATAAATTCTAGAGAGCAGACTTTTGTCTGAGTGCTGATTAGTTAAGATTTTTTTGAAATTTGTGGGTTGTCTTTTCACTTTGTTGATAATTTCTTTTGATGTGCAAAAATGTCCAATAAGAATTGGTCCCAGTTGTTAATTCTTTCAAATGTTTCCCATGTGAATACACGTTTGTTCATGAACTCTTTACCTACCCATATGTCTTCAAGAGTTCCTTCTACTTTCTCTTCCAGGAGATTGTAACAGATCTGAGAATAAAAGATTTGTTTTTCCCCATTTAGAAATACATTAGCCCTTCAGTTGTCATAAATGTCTTTTATCAGATTGAACTAGACACCATCTATCCCAATTTTCTGTAGGATTTTGAACATCAGTGAGTGTTAGACATTGTCAAAAGCCTTTTGTGCATCAAATGAGATGATCATGTGCTTTTTAGAATTCACTCTCTTTATATAGTGTATTACATTTATATAATTTCGAGTATTGAACCATCCTTGCATTCCTGGGATGAATCCTACCTGGTCGGGGTGTATAATCTTCCTGATGATTTGCTGTATGCTATTTGCTAGCATTTTATTGAGGATTTTTCATCACTGTTCATGAGGGAGATTGACCTGGCTCACTGCATCTTTCCCTGGTTTTGCTATCAGTATAATACGTGCCTCCAGGAATGATTTTGGGAGGATTGCTTCCTTTTCAATTTCACTGAAGAGTTTGAGGAACATGGGGATTATATCTTCTATAAGTTTGTTACAGAATTCAGCTGTGAATCCATCAGGACCTGGACTTTTCTTTATTACATTTCATATTTCATTGGCTATTTCTGGATTATTGAGCATTGTTATACCTTCTTGATTCAGTTTTGGCAATTTCTATCTTTCTAGGTATTTGTCCATTTGGTCTGTGTTTTCTATTCTGCAAGTGTAAAGATTCTCAGTGTAGCTACTAATAATCTTCTGAATTTCCAATGGGTCTGCGGTAATTACACCCTTTTCATTCCTTATTGCTTGTATTTTAATTTTTTCTTTCCTCTTTTTGATGAGATTAGCTAGGGGCTTATTGATTTTATTTAATGTTTGAAAGAACCAGCTTTTTGATTCATTAATTCTTGGAACTGTTTTGTCTTGATTTAGTTAATTACTACTCTAATCTTTATGATTTCTTCCTGTCTTTCATCTCTGGGTTTGGTTTGCTCTTCCTTTTCTAGATGTCAGTGATGTTTCCATTCTGTTTATCTAATGTGTGTGTTGACAGCTATAAATTTCCCTCTGAGAACTGCTTTCATGTCATCCCATAAATTCCAATAAGTTGTGCATGAATTTTCATTGAATTATAGATATTAGTGAATTTCTTGTTTAATTTCATCTGTGACCCATTGGTTGCTATATAGGGTGTTGTTTAATTTCCATGTATTTATGAGGTTTTTCTGGTTTCTTTTGTTGTTTGTTTCCAGTCTCATTGCACTGTGGTCAGATAATGCGCATGGGATAATTTCTGTTTTCTTGCATGTACTTAAGCATGATCTATGGACCAGTATGTGGTCTGTTTTAGAAAATGACCCATGTGCAGCTGAAAAAAATGAGTATTCAGCTGTGGTTGGGTAGAACACTCTGTATATGACTACTAAATCTATTTGTTCTAAGCTCTGGTTCAGTTCTGCTACTTCTTTGCTAATTTTTAATCTGCTTGACCTATTTTTTTGGGATAAAGGGGTATTAAGGTCTCCTGTTAAGATTGTGGTATTAGATTTTTTATGTCCATTAAGATTTGTCCTATATAGTTGGATCCTCCCGTGCTTGGTACGTACATATTTATGAGTGATACCTCTTCCTCTCAATTTTTTCCCCTAACCAGAATATAGTGGCCTTATTTCATTTGATCATTCTTGAAGTTGAGACTGTCTGCGAACAGAATTGCTACCCCTGATTTTTTCTGATGTGGTGGGTGTGTAATATTATTTCCATCCTTTGACTTTCATCCTATGAATTTTTTTATAAGTGTGTTTCTTGTATACATCATAGTGTTGGATTTTCTTTCATAATCCACTGTGCAAGTCTATTTCTTTTAATTGGTGAATTAAGTCAATTTACATTGATGATTATAATTGAGATGTATTGACTTATGATTGACATTATTTACTTGCTTGTTGTTTACTCCTTTTTCTCCTGTGTTTAATTGTCTTCCCTATTTAGTGGGTTCCTTCTGCTGTGATTCATGGAGTTTTGATCATTTTGGTCCCTCTCTAGAATATCTTTTAGTAGTCTGTGTAGCGTTGGCTTTGTCATCATGAAATTCATTAGTTGTTCTTTGGCATGAAAGTATTTCACTTCTCCATCAAACCTGAAAGAGAGTTTTTCAGGGTATAGTCATTGGCTGGAATTTGTTTTCATAGAGGACTTGAAGTACTCTGCTCCATGCTCTTCTTTTTTTTCATGGTTTGTGGAGAGAAGTCTGCCATTATTCTAATGAGTTCACCTTTAAATGTGATGCGTTTCTTTACTGTAGTGGCTTTCATTATATTGTTCTTATGCTGGATTTCTGGGATCTTGACTATTATATGCCTCGGTGTTTTTTAATTGGGTTTGAAGTTATTTGAAGTTGTGTATGCTTCGGTTATCTGAATGTCAGATTGTTTCTTCATATTTGGGCAGTTTTCTGCTATTACTTTTGCCCATATTCTTTTTATATCATTTGTATTGCCTCCTTCTTTCTCATTGATGCCTATTAGTCTCACGTTGCTCATCTTTGCATCATCTTGTAGGTGATGAATTATTTTTTCCTGCATCTTAATTGTTTTTAAGAGATCTTTTCTTACCTTTCTCACTAGCTGAGATGGTGTCCTCAAGATCTGAATCTATCTTCACTTTCACTCAAATGGTTTTGCAAGGTTGTTATTGAGAGTTAAGTTCCTCTTTATCTCTTTGACTCTGCTTTATGTGTTCTATCTTTCTCCTGTATTGCTCATTCAAGGAATCCATCATTTTTCTAATGTCCTCTGTTTTTATCAGTGTTTTCTGTAGAAGAAGTTATTCTTTTACTACAGAGATTTTATCTGATCAGATTTCCTTCATATGTTTCTGCATTTGATTCTTTACTTCAGATGCTTTTAAATCAGAGATTCCTTTTTTTATTCCAGAGGTTATTTGTGCTCTAAGTTCCTCTATATCTTTCTGCATTTGTTTCTTTATTTCAGACACTATTCATTCATTAATTACAGCTGTGTGATTAGCAATTTGTGCTGTGCTAGTGTCCTCTGTACTTGTTCTTGGTGGGCTTGGGGGTCTGAGATTGTATTTTGCTCCTTCTCTTTGTCATTTTATATAGCACTGTCCTCAGTTTTATTGTCAAGCTTTGGTGCATTTATAACCCTAGCACTTACTGACATTCAGGTGTAGATCTACAAAGTTTGAATTTATCCAGTTGTGCCTAGCTTGGATCTGTGCTCATCTCCTTCCTGCTGCAGCTCTTGGGAGTGAACCTGTTGTGCCCCTCTGGCAAGATATTCTGCTCCTGGATTAGCTGGTTGGTTCTGGTCCCTACTTTCTTTGTAGGGACTTCACCTGCAGAGTTTCACCCTAGCCCTATATGCCAAGGCCTCGTCTGTGTGTGGAGGGGAGAAGGGGGGGCAGGGATGTGGGGATGTTCTCCTATACACTTGCAGGGCCTGGGCTTGGTCTGGTTCTGGAGGGGTGAAGGTGTCCAGAGAGTGCAGTGGTAGGTTTCTTTCATGGGGTTGGCCTGCGCTGGATTCAGAGAGGTCCAGTGAGTGCAGAGGAGCCTGGAAACTCTCCCACACATTCACTGGGCCTGGGCTTGGGCTGGGTCTAGAGGGATGGAAGAGTCCAGAGGGCATGCAGTAAGGTCTCACTCAAGCTTCCTGGGATGGAGGGGTGGGTGTGGGGTCCTGAGACCACAGAGGAAGGTCTCGCTCACAAGGCAAACCTGGGCTGAATCCAGAATAGTTCTATCTCCTTCATTTTTTTTCATGAAGGAGAACTGAAGGTCAAGGATTAAAATTACACAACTGAAACCCAAATACTGGCCACTGTCACTAGCATCATCAACTTGCATAATTAACCTCTTCATACATGACTTTTCTCATCTTTCAAAAAGAACATTTACTTATTGCTTTAATGATGCATCCCAGATTCCAAGCTTGCATTTTGTATGAATTATCTTATTTATTCTCAACCCTAGAGGCTATTTTTAGCATTTTATTGGTTTTACAAATAAAGATATTCAGGTTAGTTAGAAAAGATTAAAAACTGCACAAATTAGCAGGGACAGAATTCAGCTCCAAACAAAGTTGGGAAGTAACCCAGTATTTGAGCTAAATATAGGACTTGATAACTATATTCTTACTAGCATGTTTTCTCTAACAAATTACATGGATCTAGGAGGCTGAGGCAGGCATATCATAAGCTTAAACCCAGACTGTGCAATCCAGGCACTTTGTGAGACCTTGTCTCAAAATAAAATCTAAAAATGTGCCAGGGATGTAGCTCAATATATCGCTGCTGGATTCAGTGTAGAGAGAGAAAGAGAGAGAGAGTGGGAGAGGGAGACAGACAGACAGAGAGAGAGGTTAGTATGCTTGCCTGACTTATTTAAATTATATAATTGCTTAATTTTATCTTGGTTGAAATAAGTTAAATAACTTCAGGTGCATTATTCTACCAAAGTGGTAAGCAGGTAAGACTGATAACTATTATAAAGTTAGGAATATATGAAAAGTCCATGTTGTACAGAGCAGGTCAGTGAAAATTGAGCAAATGAGTAACAAATGTCCACAGATCATTGTATCTTTACAAAACCACATTAAATAATTCATTTATTCCTTTACTCAGACACTGAATATCTACTACGAGTTTGCTACTGAGATGGAATACTTTTTCTATTTTCTCATTCATTGCTATGTACTTATCTTAAATATGATGATATTGGTAATTCAACAAATACATAATGCCCAAGGATGTCAAACTAATAAGTGGAACAGCTAGGAGCCCAGTCAATGACTTCTATAATTTAGGTGCTTGCTATATGTCCATCAGATTCATTCAGTATTAATAAAATAATGAATTTCTGGTACATAAACTAATGAAAAATAGAAATATACTCCATACTTTGAATATTTTCATACCCACAGAATAATTTTAGAATAAAAGTAGTAATAATAATTTCTAATGACTAAAGTGAACAGCAATTACATTTTTGGATTTGAATACACTCATTATTTTAAAAGAACTTATTATAATTTGTGAATCTTATATCTTAATGTACCAAAGACCAAGAGAGTATAGCAAATTTCAAGCATCTAAGTTGATTTTTAAAAATCACATAAAAATCTTGTTAAATATCTTTACTTATAAAGTCATCTCACTACAAAATACTAAGTGGTTTTCTTCAAATTGACATCTTTTAGTATTTAAACTCTGGGTCCAGAAGAGCACATAATTTATACAACCTTTCATTCTTATGCTCTGTAAAGTAAATGACATTATCCAAATGCAGCTTATATTTTATGACTGGTGATGAGAACTTCCAAGGTTTTGTTATTTCATTATTAGTAATGTTTTTATTACATACAAATCAAGGCAGTGTTGAATGTTATATGAAAGATTGGAAATGTTAGATAGACAATCAGAAGGTAGTTATTTCCCAAACTACAATTGGATATTTTCAGTATCTAACACATTTCTGAGTATAAGCATGCACTTCGATGAAGATCTGAGTCAATAAAACTATCTAATATGTTGTTCTTTCCTGTGTGACAATATGACATAGTAATTATCCTAAACCCAATATGTGTATCAAATTCTGGCTCTGTAAAATATTAGCAGTGTGATCTTGGCTTAGAAAACCTCACTACTTCTTTCCTCATCTGTGAAATAAGAATAATCGGGGCTAGCAAGATACCTCAACAGACTAAGTTTCTGCTTTGGCAAGTGCAGGGGCCAAGGTTAGATCCCTGGTCTTGTATGCTGTGCCAACCCCCCACCCGACCCCTGGCCTGCAACTGAGTCCTGGTGTGGTGGTGCATGCCTATAATCCCACCCCGGGGGAGGATGAAAACAGGAAAATCATTACGAGTCAGAGCTACATAGTGAGACCCTTTACCAAATATATCAAATGAAAAAAATTATGGCTCCTGATTGATAGGCTGATTCAGGGTGAATATATTACCTACTCAATGAATAGTATCTGGTACAAATTACTCTATTGTTAAACTTCTGTTACTTTTCAAGTATGTTAATGATTAGATAGGCAAATTTATGTAGCTAACTACAGTCTTACATGATTATGCATAGTCTTCATGATACATTTTAATGTATATCATGCCCTTTTAACTAGTACATTATCTTAAAGTGATGAATATTCAATCCACGATATTCTTAATTTTTCAATTTTTCAATTTCTTGGAAGAGGGCAGACAGTTATCTTGATTTTTTTCTCAGATTTTCCTTATAACAGCATTAAAATTTAAATGATTTATGAGGCATTCTGCCTTTTTATGCAAACTTTGTTACATTATGCAAGAATCAGACAATGAGATGATTATGAATTAAGGTAGTTTTGAGTCCTGGGTGCTTTATTTGGTTGCAACATTTCCTGGCACTCACAGTGGCCAGTCCACACAGCTTCCATGGCTGTGCAGCAGCACTGAGGACAGTGCCTGGCATGAATGGCCATGCCGGGAACAATGGAGACTTCAACACTTCACCAGCTACTCCTAGGTATTTTCTCCAACGCACACTTCAGTATTTTCAGTCATATCAATAGGACAAGCTGGAACAATAAAATCATCAATAGCAGCTCTCTGAGGATTGTGGCTTACTAATGACTGAATCTGAAGTGACAAGCACAGTACCTAAGACTTAGCAGGGCCTTATTTAACATTTTTAAGTGAAAAAAAAATACAAAGATCTTCAATGATAATATTGGAAAATTTAGAAGTTACTCTCTCCCATGTTTTCACATCACTTCTCAATGAATTTGCTATAGTCTAAGTAGAATATTACAGAATCATTAGGACTTGCCTATCAGTCTTGCCCCGGACCACATCATTCTGAGACCCCAAGAGTGATTTTTGTTCATATCTATGTCTCCAATACCTAGAAATAGATCTGTAATAGCATGTGCCTGCTCAATTTTTCAAAAGAAAATAAAACAGCACTACTTATCATCGATCCCAGTAGAGATTATCATTGTGCGCTGCAGATTCACATTTTAACTGCTATCTTTAATGAGAATCAGATACTGGTGAATCTATAGATGCTTACTGAAACCATGGCAGTTCTGCCTGAAAAACTGTCACAGCAGCATTCATAATAGCTCTCAAAAGTCTTCCACCAATGTCCATTTCTTTCCAAGGCATCAGCCCAGCTTTGCTAACTGCCTTGGTGGGCTTTCTAATTGAATATTTTGTCTAAATCATAAAACCAACATATATGAGTCCTAAAAACCTCTTTTTCCTTAAGAGTTAGTTATTCCCCAAACATTACAGGTTCCTGTTATGTGCAGGAGGTGACATTCTTTAAATTAGGAACTGAAAATGTCCACACCACCCTGTCTGACACTCTCAAGGTCCCTGTCTGTGATTGAAAGTCATGGGGGCCCTGCTGATACTTCTTCTATGGTGTCTCCCTCACTCACTTCCTCCTGCGAGTCTCTGTCACAGTACCCACTTAGAACTTCATCTCTTGCATGAAATATCCCTGTCATACCAGGCTTCAGTATCCCCACTCATGCATCTTTTGTTTTTAAATAGGGCCTCACTATGCAGCCCAGGCTGGTCCTGAGCTCACTTTGAAACCATGGCAGTTCTGCCTGAAAAAGTGTCATAGCAGCATTAATAATAGCGCTCAAAAGTCCACAATAAGCATCCATTTCTTTCCAAGGCATCAGCCCAGCATTGCTAATTGTAATGTCCAGGCTAGTCTCAACTCTCAACCACCTGCCTGCCTCAGCCTCCTGAGTGTTGGGATTACAGGTGTGCGCCACCATGCCAGGCAACTCATGCAACTTATGCCTGACTTACAGATAAACTATTTTGAATCACATCTCTGATTACTCTCCCCAAATGTCTCTATCAAATGGAGCTGAAACAATTTAACTTAGGTTAAGGATTTCCTTGTCTTGTCAGTCTACCTTCTTAGCCTTAAAGTCTGTCCTTAGACACTGATTGCTCCTGAGTGAGCTTTAAGCTCAGGCTGATTCTTCTACTCTCTCCACCCTTCTAATACTAAATGTATGAAAATAAACATTTATTCCCACTAACAAGTATATATTCCTACAACAAATAATTCTAAGAATTAAACATTTATCTCCAAGGAGGCCAAATGCTGGATAATTTCATCAACTAATTCTATGCCATTTACTTATGCTTCCATATTTCCAAAATGTCTAGTTCAATTTTGATAAACTTACATTTACTCATGAAAAGATGACTTGGGGTGACATGAAGACAATGAGGTACCTCTTGCCAAAGGACGTCCAGTACTTGTGCTGTTACAAACAATGACACACTACTCATGGAGGTTTACTGAATCCTCATCCTCACTGTCTTTACGTGATAAAACACAAAATGCATTGCAAAATACTTATTTCCTTTGGAGATACTTAATTATACATACTAGGACATGATGTAAAATAGATAATACAATTTGACAATTTAGGTCTTTCTTTCTTTCTCTCTCTCTCTCTCTCTCTCTCTCTCTCTCTCTCTCTCTCTCTCTCTCTCTCTCTCTCTCTCTCTCTCTTTCTTTCTTTCTTTCTTGTTTTTTACACAAGGTCTCACTATCCAGCCCACATTCACAGTGATCCTCCTGCTTTCTGCCTCCCTAGTGCTGGGATTACAGGCACGCGCCACCGCGCCCAGACTCTAGTCGCCAGCTCAGCGCACCCGAAGGCGGGGCCGGCGCAGCAAGCGGAAGCAGGGATCGAACCCTGGCCGCTGCGCTTACCTAATCCAATTTGACAATTAAGAGCATAGTGTGAAGAGGAACCTGAGTATTAAAGACAAATGGAAATCCTAGAGGGCCTTCATCTATGTTTATTGCTTCTACTAGCTAACTATAATCTTGAGCAGCATCTTCTTTCTGGATCTTGATTCCTTTGTCTATAAAACAAGGACATCAATTTTTGTAATATAAGCTTTTTTGTGACATTAAATAGTCTATGCTTTGAATTTTAAGGATCATTTTCATAGACATTTGAATATGCTCTTCTGAGAAAGATACTTTGGCCACTTTGGCTTCCTGTCCTGTAATGATACTGTGCTGTGACCATAAAACTATCCTAAAGTGCAATAATTTCCTAGCACCTGTGCACTCTTAGCATTGATCAGTCAATAGTGACCTTAGTACCATCCAGAAAGGGGGGCCTCTCTTGGAGCAGGATATGATCAAGCAACTGTAGGAAGACAGAATGACCTTAATCACAACTACAATAATTATGAATCAGTTTGTCTGGGGAATAAAGGGATTGATTTATGTCCAGTCCTATCTGAAAACTTGCAATGAAATAAGTACTACTGTCATTTTGAAATAACAGAAACTGAGATCACACTTTTCTCTTAATGAATAAGAGGATAATGAAAACAATTATAAAGAGATAAATACCATTAAGCTCCACCTTTGTCTGGGAGACTACTAAGAAAGAAAGAGGACCAGCTGACAGAAGATAGACGGCTCTGTTTAAGAAGGAATCTTCTATTGTGAATAATGCTTCCAAATTAGAAAATATTAGTTGATTACTTAAATAATGTATTTGAGAAAATTATTAATGAGAAGACAAGTTATGAATGGGTTGTAGGAATTTAGATATTGATTCTACCCTCAGAGACAACAGTCTCCTAAAGTTGTATGGCACACACATAAAGACCTTTAAAACCAGATAGAAGGTAAAATTTATGAACTGAGTAAGAAAGGTAATAAATCCAGTGTCATTGGCAATGTTCAAGGAGAGGTTGTATGACTACTTGGGGTGACGTAAGAGAGATTTATACATCTGGGAGAAAATAAACTACATGACCTTCAAGATACTCTCCAACAATGTTTTGTGGTTTTATTAAGTCCATCAAATCCTGTAATAAGGATTTTAAAATAAAAACAGTACTATCTGATTTTTGCTTCCACTCACTTTTGTTATTAAATGTTACTTTTTCTTTCAGATATAGATTTATATATTTATAATATTAATTTTCAATATTATTTCCCAGAACAAACATCTTAATTACTTAAAACTCAACTATGAATTCAGTTAGAAAAATTCAATAAAGAATACTTAAAACAATTTCTAAAGGGCAGATTCAATTATTTTTCCAATATTTTAATATTAGACCTTTCAAAAACAAAGATTATTTTGGATAACACAAACTAGAAAAATGGGACTAATACAATAAACTTGCATAGATCTGTAATTTCAATTTACCCTTTACTATTCTAGCTTTGGGATTAATTGTTGAGAATCCTCTTTCACAGTCATTCAACTTTTATTGACTTCAATATTGATAGACTTGGTACAAATTATAAAATGTTATGTGGCATGATATATAATTAAATACTTTGTCTCATAACTTACATTAATGCATGCATGTCAGAAAATGCCTAGTCACCTCTGAAAGAGTGTAAAGACTATATTAATTAATTTATTGTGGGAAAGCCTATCGGGCCATTAACCACTTTGCCTTTGCCATATAGAGTGAAGTGCCAGCAGCCACAAGCCACAGATGGAAGCACAAGAGGCTCAGACTGTTCACTTTAATGCATCTTCTTATAATAAACAAAAATCCAACTATTCTACATTGTAAAACTTTCAAAATGTAAATCCACCAGATTAAATAAAGGATCTATAGAAACATCTTTTCTGGAAACTACCAAATAATAACTTTGATTAGCAGTTTGAATGGTGGTGCCAAAGTTTCTCCAAAAGTACTTACAAGTGACTAAATATATGCATTTTTTGTGAATTTATAAAGTAAAAGTAACAATGATTTTATTTTTAAATGATCATGGCAAGGAAACCTTTTACTGTTGCACACAGAAACACATAAATTCAGTTGAACAGTAATGTGCATAGTTTAACCATTTTTAGATCACTGAATTATATATAAGCCAATAGCAGAGTCTGATTTGTTGTTTACAGGTTAACATATTTTGTCAGGATGTCACAATCTGACAAGAAGCTTCTGTGTAAACTGGAAGGCAAGTGCATCAATGTATAACAAAATAAAAACGTGTGTAGCACTTGGCCTAAATTAGAGTGTTGTTCAGCCATCTGTTAAATAGTTGTCAAGCTTAATTTCTTTTTTCTCTGAAATTAAAAACATACAATCAAGGAAATCTATTTTAAGCTCTATGGACTTAGTCTCTGAGTTCTCGAAAAGTAAAATTTAAGTTCCACAGAATACCTCTAGACTTTTAGTAATTTGTCTCCTGTTTACTGTGTTCAACATTATTTTGACTCACCACTACACTTCCTGTAAAGTCAGCTCTTGTGTACCATGGAATCTTTGGAAACACTCTTTGTGTCTGTTTGGCTTTTCATGCTGTGATAAACTAAGCAAATCATAAAATTCAGTACCTTAAAAAAAGAAAAAGATCATTGCTTGATCCTGGTATAGTAACTGTGGTTTCTACTCAAGCTGGATCAATGATGTTCCCATTGCTTAGTGAGCATTGGTTCTGATTAAGGGTACCTAGTCGAATGAGAACTGTGGATAGTGTTATCAGTCTAGAGAAATACTAGGCATCTATCTCCACAGTAACGATATCCTGAGGCCACTGGTCTGAGTACATTTTTCAAATAGACAATAAAAGAGTTACTCTGACAACTCTCAGCACTTTATAATATAATCTCTGCTTATAAGTGTCATCTGAGTTATTTTCTTTAATGTAGTCTTTCATCACCATATCAAGATGAACCATCAAATAGAGGCTTAGGTCAGGGCTGAAGTCATTCATTCAGGAGTCATCTAATCACATAAATAAGTAGGGCAGTCTAGATGCCAGTCTGGTCAAGTGTCAGAAAAGTAAGCCAAAGTACTTTATATATCCTTAACAATGGCAGAAGTACACAATGCACTACAAATTGGCATGTAAGACACTAATAGTACTTAAAATTTCAAAGTAAAAAAATCCCTAAAAATATATCTCATTAATGAAATTTTCTGCCATAATGTGTCACTCCTAAGCTTGTCACTATAATTTAGATATAACTTTCAGGCCATAAAACCTAAATCAGAAGCCCTTCAATGGGGAGCATCTTTTCCTTAGCATTATGGCTTGCATCTAGATGTAACCCTCCCAAACTCACATGGCCACAGGTGGGGCTTTTCAGAGTTGGCTAGATCTAGCGTGTGTGCTGCTGAGATCAAGGGTGCTGCTGGGATTGATTCATGGTGGGGTGCCAGGATTAAGGCTGCCCGATTCTAGATATAGTGCTACTCTCCCTAAGAGTGGGTAGCCTAGATAAGATGTAAGGGTCAGAAGAAGGGTCACTGCTGGTTAGTTGCTGCTTTTCAGCCCACTGTGAACTGCTGCCACTCCATGATGTCCCTCTGCCTTGCTACATTGCCTTGGAGACAGCCAGGTATGGACTGAAATCTCTACAAACTGTAAGCTACTCCTTCTTCAGCTTCACTATTGGGTATATAGTCTCAGCAACGAGAAATTAGCTAAGGTATTCAGCCACAAAAAGGATGCCATAGCATATGTGGATTTCAGTCATGGAATCTTACCTAGTTAGAAGTGTTAACTACTATGCATCCACGATATATTACATTTTAAATTCTTGTCAATAACATCAACTAAATTTAGCTTACTAGATTGTATTTTGTGTGGTCTCATCACTTATAAAAAGGAGCTGCAAAAAATTAGGCTGTTTCATCTGACTTTTCTGTAAGTGCTCAGACAACTTCACTATACTGGTCAGCAGTATTTACAGTAAAATGTATATTTACAAATACTTTTCTCAAGCCAGGTGGGTCAAATGCTTATAATCACAGTGCTCTGGGAGGCCGAAACAAGAGGATTGCACGTTTGAGGACAACTTACACAACTTAGGGAGACTGTCTCAAAGATATTGAAAGGATGGAGACATATCTAAGTGGTAGAATGTAGAGAGCTGTGTGCAACCGCACCTTAAAGATGGCGCTGGCTTCCGCCTTCCACCTTCCCGATGGTGAGTGCTCACAGTGATAAACAACTCCATATATGGCTAAGGCTAAAGCTATGGCTCACTTCCGTGTACCTGGACCTATTGGCGGTGCCCACGTGGCCTTCCAAGATTGGATGCCCGGAGGGTATTTAGCTATGAGCGGGCCTCCCCCCAGGGTAGAAGAAGATTGTTCAAGGGTCCTGAATAAACCGCTGAAAGAAGAGTCTAGTGTTGCGTCTTCCTCGCTGGCGAGGTTGCGCGCGACACGTGGTGGCCCGTACAGGGAACGTGTTCCTGCGGTGCGGTCGACGACAGCTCAGAACTTTCTGCGGTCAGGGGGTGCACCGGTAAGTCCTCAGGTAAGTTGGGGATCCGTGACAAAAGCGGGGAATAATTTAAGTCCTCAGGTAAGTTGGGGATCCGTGACAAAAGTGGGGAATAAGTTGCTCTTCTCTGTAGTTAAAGAGAGAGCAGGATAAGACTCGCTGATGAGTGGGTTTAAAGGTGAAAGTGAAAAGGATTTTTACCATGGGCGCTTCTTGTTCGCTCCCAATTTTTTTGGCTCTACAGGAGCTGTTAAGGCCAATTTGGAAGCTGATCCGAGGCTGCTTAGAGGACCGGCGTTGCAGTGAGGCAGTGGAGAGTGGGCGGGTAGCCCTAGAACAGCTACAGGAGGAAAGGTCCGAAAAAGCAGGCAGTGAAAGGGGGTCGAGAAGTGGAAAGGGCTTGTACCCCGATCCTCCTGAGTCGGAGCCTCCTGAGTCCACTGACTCAGAGGAGGATGACTTAGTGCTTGCTGAGGCAGTTAGGAGATTAAAGGTTAAAGAAAAGGGAAGTCAAGAGAAAAAGGAAGCGCTGGGCGTAGAGGAGCCCTGCTGCTCCTCCCCAGAGTATAGGGCGGGGCCCTCGGCTCCACCGCCTTATAGGGACAGCGGAGGAGGAGGTCATTCGGGGAGTTCCTTTAATCCAGAAGTGTGGAGAACAGTAAGATTGGAACTCCCCCTAGCTTTCCCTGTATTTCAGGATGCCCAGGGAAATCGATATCAAGAACCCTTAGATTTTATTTTATTTATTTTATTTTATTTTATTTTTTTATTTTATTTTTTTTGTCTTTTACGGACAGGGTCTCACTATGCAGTTCAGGCTGGCCTTAAGCTCACTTTGTAGCTCAGGCTAGTCTCGAACTCACAATGATCCTCCTGTCTCAGCCTCCTGAGTGCTGGGATTACAGAACCCTTAGATTTTAAAGTGATAAAGTCCTTGGCCGAATCAGTTAGAACCTATGGCATTACAGCTTCCTTTGCTATAGCCCAGGTGGAGGCCCTAAACAGACACTGTATGACCTGGTGATTGGAGTGGCCTGGCTCGAGCATGCCTGAGCCCTGGTCAATATCTAGACTGGAGAGCTTTTCTAATTGAGTTCGCAGCCAAAGAGGCTGCTGCCAATCATATTAATTGGATTAGAGAGTATTTAAAATTGGCCAATTACAAATTGAAGCCCCTTTATGATATCTTGCAAGGTGATTCGGCATTAGATTCTCCAAGACAATTAGATGAAAAGGCAAGAAAAGCTTTAAAGCTGGTAGAGGAGTGGCTACAGGATTCTTTTCTGTATAGAGTACAGGAAAATGGGAAGATTACCTTATGCATTCTACCGACCTCTTGCCAGCCTACAGGGTTATTGTGGCAAGAGGGACTGCTATTGTGGATTCATCCAAAGATTTCACCAGCCAAATCCATTGAGTACTATCCTGCCACTGTGGCTGCCTTAGCCCTGTGTGGGATACAACAAGCCATCCAGTTTTTCGGGATTGCTCCTGTCTCTGTCATTGTGCCTTACACTGCCAATCAAGTCTCTACCTTATGTGCAACAGTCGATGATTGGGCTGTATTGCGTTGCGGCTTCGCTGGTGCTTTAGATAATCATTATACTCAGCATCCCTTAATGACTTTTTTTAAGGAACACTCAGTAGTTTTTCCAAAAATTACAGCATCTCGACCTATTTCAGGAGCTGTGAATGTGTTTACGGATGGCTCCAAGACAGGGTGTGGAGCATACATGCTGGGGGCTCAGCAGCCAGTACAATACCAATTCCGTCCTGGCACGCCACAGATGGTTGAGTTACAAATAGTAATTGAAGTCTTTAAGATGTGCTCTTTCCCATTTAACTTAGTTTCAGATTCTGCCTATGTTGTTAATGCGCTTAAGATTCTAGAGGTCGCTGGACCCATAAAGAATTCCAGCCCTGTCTGTGCGCTGTTCGACAGTTACAACAGTTAATTCAATACAGGACTTCCTGTTTCTTCCCACAGCACATTAGAACTCATACAGGCTTGCCTGGACCGCTAAGTGAGGGCAATGCCATAGTAGATGTATGGACTCGACAGGAGTGGGCATTTCTAGGCTCCTCTTTAGATTGCGCAAGAGAATTCCATGAGTCATTTCATGTAAATTCTAAAGCATTACAACAAAAATTTTCCCTCTCTCGTGCTGACGCTCGGCAGATTGTGCTTAATTGTCCCTAGTGTGTTACCTATCAGGCCCCCCCAAGTTTTGGGATAAATCCTCGGGGCCTTCTTCCCTTAAAAGTATGGCAAATGGATGTGACACACATTTCAGAATTTGGGACTCTTAGATATGTACATGTGTCGGTAGATACCTGTTCAGGGATTCTACACGCCACAGCCATGTCTGGGGAGAAGGCGCACAATGTCATTGCCCATTGCTTCGAAGCCTGGGTGGCTTGGGGAAAACCATTGCAACTCAAGACTGACAATGGGCCAGCTTATACGGGCCAACAAGTTACCTCCTTCTGTCGCCAGATGGAGGTACAACTCACTCATGGCTTGCCATACAACCCCCAAGGGCAGGGCATCGTAGAGCGCGCCCACCGCACCTTGAAAGAATGCCTACAAAAACAAAAGGGGGGAATTGGCTACGGCCGTACCCCAAAGGAGAGATTTTCTTTAGCTCTATTCACCATTAATTTTTTTAAATTTGGTGCTGCAAATCTGTCTAAGCAACTGTCCAGTTTTCTTTTAGGTAATTGGACTGGGGAATTTGATGGCCTAATGCAACAGCTGAGAGTGGCCATCGTGACGGTGAACTCGACAAGGATGGATGCTGGACTAGCAGAGGGCCTGGTTACATGGTTCTCCACCACTATGAATCACCTCAAAGAGTGGGTGGGAATGGGAGCTCTGGCTGGCCTGATGGTGCTGATATCCTTGATTTGCCTGTGGTGCATCTGCCGCGTTAAGTTTCTTCAGCATCGCAATACAGCCATGATAGTTCAAGCCTTTACAGCCATTGAGACTGGACAGTCCCCCTATGTCTGGTTAGCCACCTTGAAGAAATAACTGTTATTAAGCACAGGATGCGAGGCTGAGCACTGCACTTGGAACCCAAAGAGGCTTGGGGTCCCAAGAAGAGCATGCCTGATTGCACGTGGGTTTGATACCTTACTTCCCACCTGTGTGAAAAAGGG
This sequence comes from Ctenomys sociabilis, assembly GCA_004027165.1. Classification (NCBI taxonomy): domain Eukaryota; kingdom Metazoa; phylum Chordata; class Mammalia; order Rodentia; family Ctenomyidae; genus Ctenomys; species Ctenomys sociabilis. Next base: position 18,027 of record PVKA01028257.1, read on the forward strand.
TATCGGACGGGTCTGGCATTCCTCGGGTGGATGACACCTGAGTGAGCGCTAGTATATGTCCCAGTCTGGCACAACAGAGATCAGGCCTCTGTTCTTGCCTGTTGCTATAAACTAAAAAGGGGGAACTATAGAGAGCTGCGTGCAGCTGCACCTTAAAGATGGCGCTGGCTTCCGCCTTCCACCTTCCCGATGGTGAGTGCTCTCAGTGATAAACAACTCCATATATGGCTAAGGCTAAAGCTATGGCTCACTTCCACGTACCTGGACCTATTGGCGGTGCCCATGGGGCCTTCCGAGATTGGACGCCCGGAGGGTATTTAGCTATGAGCAGGCTTCCCCCCGGGGTAGAAGAAGATTGTTCAAGGGTCCTGAATAAACCGTTGAAAGAAGAGTCTAGTGTTGCGTCTTCCTTGCTGGCGAGGTTGCGCACGACAGTAGAACACTTGCCTAGCATGTTCAAGCCCTGTGTTCCATCTCAAGTGCCACATACAAACATAAAGACACATACACATGCACACACACACACAAACACACACACACAATCTATAGTACTCTTTTGCATACATAGGACCTATGCAAGTTCAGAATATTTGGGTATTTTTTTTCACTTAATAGTAACCTCGTTTATGTAGCATTAGATTTTTCATTCATATTCAAAACTAATTGCTTGCTCAAGTGCAGGCCTTTTCTCAGTTCAGCTTCATCACTGATCTTCTCCATATCCCAGTCAGGTTTTATGACAGTTTATTTCATAATGATTTCTTAACTTGTGGTTCTTCCAATACAGTCATCTCTTATGTATCTGCATATTACACATGGGGAAATAATCTTCACTTCATCAAAGAAAAACAATCTCTTCTACTGTGTCTGAACCAAGCGTCACCTTCCCATATCTAGTAGGTATATGGACATACAGAAGTGATGAACTTTTAATATGAGAAACAAGGGTAAGTGGCAATGAAATCAGCTTCAGTGCAGAAACAAGGTGTAATGGTGCTTGTGGCTGTCAAGACACCCAGTGCTCCAAAAAGGAACAGCCGCTGCTGTTCCACAACAAAGAGGGGCCTGATGGTTTTACATGTAGGAATGCAGGTCCAGTATTATCACAAATGATTTTTTTAAAAAGAGAAAATGAAAAACAATTGATTCAATTAAAAGCAAAATAAAACTAAACCTAAACTAAAGTAAACTAAACTAAACTGCAGAACAGGTTGAGAGGACAAAAGAAAACATCAATTTTTTGATGAGTCCCACAGAAAATCAGTGCAGTTTTTTGCTATCATGGAAATAAGGTCAGGGAGCGCAGCACAGCAGCCACAGATGCAGGGTTTACAGGACACATGACTTAAACAGAGGCACAACTCCGATAAAGAGGATCGAGCTGGTCATTAGCAAAAGAATAGGACTAGCTTTTATGACACCACCTTAGTGGGCCAGAGGCTAATAATTTTACATTGGGTCATCGATATGGTATTTTTAGACCCTCCCCCTAAATTTTTAAGGGCTTTTTCTCTCAGCACAAGATATGGCTTAGCAGTTGTTCCCATCCTTGGAGATACCATGTTGTCTCTCCTGCTGTCACAGTGAACCTCGTCCTTGCAATAAGAGCAGGAAATAAGAACAGGGCATAAAATAGTGTTCATAAGGCAAGACAGGAAAAAGACATGTCTCCACTTTAGCAGGAGACAAGTCATAGATTAATGCCTGAGAATTCTCATCCTTATCCCTACAAATGTCTCTGTCTTATTTTAATGTAAATTGTTTTGAAAATAAGTAGAAATTATTAAAATGTTAAAAATCCAAGGAAATGTGAGGCTTTTGTATAATTCTCAGGTCCCCTACCCCACTATCATCTCCATGCAAACTTTCTCCTGATTTTTTCATAAATTCCATCTTCTTTTCCTGTCATGCTGAAAAGTCCCCCATAATTTTTGCCACCAAACTCATATACAGAGATCAATCAAGGTCCTCAGAAGCACAGAGGGATCTACCCTGCGAATTAGATAATCAGCCTTCTATTATTCTAAAATTGTATTAGACATTTTTCATACATAACTTGTCTTAGACTACTCCATTAACTGTCCATTTTTTCATATGTAAAATGGAGAAGTATCACCTATTGAACCAACTGCACATTTAAAAAACTATCCTATGAAATAATGCATAAAAGCACATAAGCCTTTAAAATTCTTTCAGAAATATAACAATTATTAATAAAGATTTTAGCAGATATCTCCATGAATAATGTGTATAAAGAATGTGATCAAGCCTGATTCACAATGTAAGTTGAATTTAAATGTAATCATAATAATTAAATTTCTCTTCTTCAAAGTGAACTTTTTATACTCTATTTTCTTAAATGTTATTTTTTAGGGCTGGCCAGCTAGCTCAGTGGACTAAAGCTCCTGCTTAGGCAGATGTAGAGACTGGGGTTCAATCCCTAGCATGCCGTGCCAGCCCCTCCACTGGGGAATGCTGAGACTACAACTGAGACTGGGAGTGGTAGCATGCACCTGCAATTCCAGCGCCTGAGAGTCTGAAAACAGGAGGACTCCCATGAGTACCATCCGTGTAGCCCTTGCAGACCTTGTACTAAATACATTAAATAAATAAGTAAATGCATTTTATTTTAAAAAGCAAAACCATGGGGCCAGGGAGATGGCTCAGAAGAATAGCACATACCTGGCAAGCACAAGGGCCTGAGTTCAATCCCCCTGGTTCCACCAATAAATAAATAAATAAATAATAAAAAGCAAAATCAAAACCAAGGAAATACAATAAACAGTAATACATATTATACTGAATTTCAAAACAAGAATAGAAAATTAACAATGTTATATTATGTATTATTATCAAATCTGTTCCTCAGATTCAGATGTAGGTATGTAACACTGGTCAAATAATTAAACACTAATTCTTTGAATGAATTTTTATTTTTTCTTGTCCTTTTTACTTTTTATTTTTTAATTTATTTTAAAGAGAGTATAATAATAGTTAATAATAGTTTATAAGACATTAGAAACAGCACACATTTAGAACAAGATGACAGGTATTGAATCATGATTTTTGTATATCACATTGCTGACTTCCATGTAATTGCTCAGATTACAAATACTAGCATATAGAGTTAGTCAAAGTGAATCTATTTTATCTCATATTCAGATACTTTCAAACTATTAATTCATGAAGATGGAAAATAATATCTGAATTTTAGTTTTATAAAAACAGAAGAGGCCGGGGAGATGCCTCAGCAGAATATGCACTTGCCTAACAAGTGCAAGAGTGTGAGTTCAATCCCTCATTCCACAAAAAAAAGACAAAAGAACCTAAGATCAGCCAATCTAAGATAAAAAGATAAGAAATTTTATATTTACAGAATGCTTTGCTCCAGGGAAACACAAATAGTTGTAGAAATATTTTCTTTATTCATTTTTAATTTATGCATTTTGTACAGGTTCTCACTACACAACTCAGACTTGGAATGATCCTCCTGCTTTCAGCCTCTCCAGAGCTGGGATTAAGGTGTGCACTACAATGCCCAGACTTGGTGGCCAGGACAGCACAGCCAGCGGTGGGGTCAGCACAGCACGTGGTGCTGGGGATCGAACCCTGGTCCCTGTGCTTGCCAGCCCTGTGTGAATATCTTTTAGAGTGATGTTTTATTCTAATAAGTCCTTGTCCTTCATTAACCTGAAAGAGAGGAATACCAATCTCTGACAAAACTAAACAAAAAAGGAGGATATAAATGAAGGACCATTTTGTATCTATATATACAAAATAGGATAGATATACAGCTGCTCTTATATCTATTTAAGATATAAGAGAAGAACGATTGTACTGATAGTGTTTGGACAGGATATAATGTCTGCATCTTGTACTATGAATAACTAGTATAAAGACAACAATATGCTATGTATTAATTGTTATAGCTGTTCTACTAAAACTTTTAAAACTGTCTTATTGCTATTTGTTTCTCAATAAAATTAATTAAAAATAGTTACTGTAACATCCTACTAACCTGCTTTAAAACTGTTTCATTGCTATTTTATCTTTTCTTCTCATTAAAATGAATAAAAATTTAAAAAAAGAAATAAAAAAAGAAGTTCAAGAAAGTACCAAAGAAATAAAAGAGCAATGTATCATCAATACATAATACACCAATCTTAAATAATAGTGTTCTAAAATATTTAAGTCATTCATCCAACAATGAATAAGTTTCTTTCTACAAAATCAATGCACTCTTTAATGTATTGCTTAGCTACTGTTGCTAAGCTTTTAAAATTTTTACTTTTCTTGAGATGGCATATTGGGTCATACAATCTTGAGCTCCTCTTTCCCCAGTTTAAGTTCTGTTATATTTATATAAAACTGAAAATCCAAGTAGACATATTCATATCTTAAATAATTACAGATGCAAGAGGTTAGAAGTTAAATTATTTTTAAGTGCTTACATAATGTTTTAAACTTTAACTTCTCACATGAGAAATCTGGGATTATTACTCATACAGAGCTGAAGAAACAGCTTTAGAATTAAAGCTCTTTCTGGCCATCCTCCTAGTTCTGTGTCTCTTGTTTATTTTTGATCTTTTTCTCCTGAAAGTCAGAGAAAAACTTTTTCTGATGTTTTCTTGTCTAAAGAATACTTTCCAAGAAGGAATGCAAGTGTTGTGACACTTCATTAACCAGAATTAATCATTGGAGAATAAACTGAAAACCAAACCACCATGTCTAGAAGCAGAGGAACTTTGTCCCAGAACACTGTTGTGTTCTCAGATTCCGGAAAACAATTTATTACCCCACAAGAATGCTTAGAGTGCATCTGCTTTCCTTTCTCCTATGAAGAAAGCTTTAGTCATCTTCCCTTCTATGAGTTTCATATCTGTATGGTTCCTGCACTCATGTGCCAATTTAAAAAAGCACATGGCTTTCCTCCTATTGATCTATTGTGACTCAAACATTCAGAGGGTGAGGGATAAAGTCCCACAACTCCTACACTCTGAAAAGTAGTATTTTTCAACTGATTTTCAAAATCATAATATGTTCTTATCCCTTCTCAGTTGTAAGCTGCAAAGTGCTGTGACCAGGTCCACACATAATCTAACAACCTTCATTACACTGTGATATCTTCAAGGGCAGGGCCTTGTTCTAAGCATCATTTCAGCTGTAAGAATACCAAGTAAATTAATTAATGGATAAAATATCATGGATTATTTATAGACATAACTGGATGTTTCCTTAGAAAAGAAGTGAAGATAATGTCTCATCAACTAGGGTAACATAAAAAAGAAGATGAATCATTATTATTATGTTAAATACAGAAAAATTAATCAAAGTCAACCTAAAATTTCATCCAACTATTGAGATCTGAAATGATGGGTTAGTATGACTAGCTATAGATAAGATGAAAGAACTAGCATAGGATTAGAAACTAACAAAACTAACATGTCAAGGACCATTTTGATCAACTGTTAGAATCCTGTATTTTTATATGGATATTCCTTTTATATACTGTGTTATGTGTATGGATATTCAATATTGTAGAACAAGATGGAAGTGTTCTTTTCTCAATGAAGGTCCAAATGGAGGAACAGGCCCAACTTTTACTTATTTTCTAAAGACGAACATGGAATTCTATTCAAAAATAAATTACAGAAGAAAGGGGAGATGAAAATTTTGTATTTCTGACCCTCATCACAGTATGTATGTATGTATGTATGTATGTATGTATGTATGTATACTTAGGTGAAGGAACTATAGCTGCACAGCACTACGCCAAGTAATCCTTTGTTTTAAAAGATGTACTTTGAAACAAACTGAGATTGATGTGGATCAGTGCATGTCCCAGGATTTCCTTGATTAATTTCCTTTGTGAAAATGAAATAAAGGTCCTTGGATAATTTACAGAACAAATTTATATATATTTTAATAAGGTCTATGGTTTCTTTAGAGTAGCATCTTGATTATCAGAGCCACAACAACAGACATTTCTGAGAAACTGCCCCTCAAAATTGGAGCCAAGAACTAGGTTACTTATGTTAAAGACCTTTCACATTTCTTATATGGCATAAACAAAAATATAATAAAGAGTCACCAACTTGTTAGTTACCTTTCTATTGCTATAGCAAATACCTGAGACACCAAACATAAACAGAAAAGCTTTATTGACACTCACACTTAGATGTTTTGTTACATGGCTGGCCCATTGCTTTGGGCCTGTGTGGTACATCCTTGGGGAGTACATGGTGAAGAAAATTCACCTTATATCTGGGAAGAGAGAGAAAGAGATCGGGGAGATGGACAGCCCTCTGCAAGGGCTTGCTCCCAGTGGTCCAAAGACCTTCACTCAGGCTCCACCTCATAAAGATCCAACCACATTCTGGGAGGGTCTTTATCATAAAGACCTTTAGAAGTCATGTCAGAATCAGATTACTGCAGCAAAAAAATCTTCCTGACTGAACTTAATCTGCACAACTTGACCTGCCTATGATATCACACCACCAAGCATCACAGTCACTAAAGAAACAAATTCTAATATAATATCCATTTTACACTGGCAGAAAGCTGCTGCTATAGTCAGCATGAACACAGGAAATGCATGCATCAGAATACAAGGAAATACACCAAGTCTGCCTCTGGCTATCTGTTAACTAAAGCTTTCTCTACAAATTCAAGCATAGGGCATGAACGTTTTTGTCAGAAAGTATTACTTCCAGTGAACTTGTTGTTGGGGCACAGATTTAATAACATCATGTTTATGATCATGTAAAAATTCTTAGGAACTTGACAATAAAAGCGTCTTATTCAAGAGGTCTAGAAAAGGCAGTAGGGCAGAGGAACATGATCAGTGGCCCTCAAAATGACTGTAACTGAGTTATGTCCATTGCGATTCTTAGAAGTCAATTCCAGTGCAATCTGCCTCACTTGCTCTGGCACACTGACCAGTAGCAGCACTGAAAGGACTAATAATAGCACAGAGAAGAGTACCAGCCACCTCGGAAGGCTGATGTCTTTGAAAAGTATTTTGGAAAGGAAAGCACAGTGGTGAATGCTTGTCATCTCAGCACTCAGGTAAGCAGGAAGATCTTGTGCTCCAGATCAGCCTGGGCATTATAGCAAGGCTGGCTTAATTTAAAAAAAAAAAAAAAAGAACAGAATAAAAAAAATCTTAAGAAGTGGTTTATATCATTAAGAAACCCAGTTCAATGAATTTTTAGTATAATCTAGACAAATGCTAGCAAATTTTCTAAAATATAACGTAAGAAACTAGTAATATAACATGAATCAAGCTGTTGTACATAAAAGCTTATGTAATTTTATATACAGATATTACAGCCATTTATTTGAAAGGTAAGTATGTATTTCTTGTTATAAAATAAAATACTGAATATCAATTAAGTTAATGAAAAAAGAGTCTTAGTCCTTAAAAAAAAATCTCAAACTTAAAGCAACAGAAACATTTTCAGAGGCCACAAAGACCCATCAAATAAGAACCTAAGCCCCCATATTTAGTGCACACAAGCTGCTCAGTTTTAACCATATTTTTTTTCAATAAATGTAAACTACTGCTGAATTATTTTAAGATCCACTGGAAAAATATTTTATGATATTAAATGCACAAGCTCAGAGATGCTTTCTGGAATGTCAAGCAGATACCGAGTCTTGAATTTGTGCCAGAACAATACGAACACAAATCATAATTGCTTCTGCTTCCCATTTAGAAATCTGATGGTGTAGGGAAAGCAAATGGTCATTCTTAAAGCATATCATCTTCAAAATGGGGGGGGGGGAGTAAGCCTTTCATTTTATCTTAGAATCAAGATGTAGAATTATGCCTACAGTTATACCTATATAATTTACAGTGTTTACAAGCTGCATGCTGGAGTAAAAGGAAAATATACGTGTTTTGGACTTGTGACCAGAGAAAAGCTATAGAGAGCTTTAGCATAAATAGCTAAGCCCAGAGTAGAAAAATACTGAATAGGTAAAAAAGATGAACTTCCTGAGAGTAATGGTGGAGGGAAACTCAGCCTTACTCTTCTGGAGTCAGGTATCAGTGCCTTTGTGGAGAGAAAGGATCCAGAGAAACATCAAGGTTAATGATCAGGATGCCACAACAAAGTCCAGTGATGTATTCTTTCTCTCAAATGGATAAGAGACAAGGAAGGAGCAGAAGGATCAAAACTAGAGACATACAGAAGAAAAAAAAATAGCAGAAATACATCAGTGAAAACCCATCCCTCCTCCAGTTTCTACAGTAGGCTACAAAAGAGCAATTCAGAGGTGTGGAAAATAAAAGTTACCTTTGGCTCTGAGCCCAGCAACCAAATGGACTTTAAGCATAAATCACAGTTGAACTGTAATTACTTGCAACTGACAGAACTAGATAAAATAGCTTCTCAGGTTAAGTCTGGGTGAACAAATAGTTTGTCTCAGTTGTTATTAAGCAGGCTGAAAGGTAAGAGATGATTTGAATGGCCTTCACAATGGATTATAGCCAATGGTCAACTGAAAAGATATGCAGATAATAATACTGAAGAACAGCATCAAGACTTACCGGGTTTCTTGCCACTCTATGGATTTAAGTGTCCCTTATTAGTCAGGGTTTGACCACTGAAAGCAAGTGGAATGGTGCTCATTCTTACATCAGCTTTGCAAACAAACTTAAGAGAACTAACAGTGCAAATCTGTTTACCTTTTATATTCATTTTTATTAACTTGATTTTTGTAAAGACTCTTGGAGTTTGGCCAGCACTGATTCTGTTGCAAATATTAAGAAATCTAATGTAAAACACACAGTACAAAGTGAAGATGAAGCAATGTCTTGCACTGGCCAAATGAAAAGGTTTTTCTTCATTTGCTTAGAACATTCTTGGAAACAGGTTGAGCATATTGTGCATCATTGTTTGTACTGAAAAATGTACTATTTCTTACTAGAACATTAAAGCAAGAAGAAACAAAAGGCATTTAAATTAGAAAAGAAGTTCTTTCACTGTCTTATTTACAGATGATGTCAGTAAGAATATAATCATCCTAAGGCACGTTCATATATCTAATATAACTATAAGTACAATTAGAAAGATTATAAAATATACACATAATATTAAAATTATATTTATATCTACTAGCAATGAATGATTATTAAACAATTAGAAAGGAATCAAAACATCAAGTACTTTTGAGAATATCTTACAAATAATGCACAACATTTCTAATTTAAAAGTCTGAAGTTTTACTCAGATGGTAGAACACCTAAATAAATAGAAAAGTATGTTCATGAATTGAAAGAGACTATATCAGTTGGATTTTAAGTCCTTCCAACTTAGTTTTTGTATGCGGTGAAATCCATGCAAAATACTGGCACGCTTTTGTGAAGAAATACACATGAATTCTAAAATTTATATAAAAATGCAAAGAATCCAGAATGGCCAAAAGAATTTTGAAATACATATAGAGTTGAAAGCACTGCCCTGCCTGATTATTGCTTAAGTTTGCTGTAGTTAAAACACCATGTTACTGATACAAGACAAACATATAGATTAATGGAACACAACAGAGAGACCAGAAATATACTTAACCTACGGTGTTCAGAGTCAACATAATTGGTGCACAGAGAAAGAAAATAATTTAACTGGAAAAGGGCATGAGAAATTCCCTTACAGTGATGTGATGTTTGATCTTATTTTTGGTGATGTCATCATACAAATGTTTATATTTGTCGGAACTCACCTATCACATTTATTGGGGATACCTATTTAAAAAAATAAGAGAGCAAATGATAGTGAGTATGTAAAGAGTTAAAATTTAGCATTCTTATTGCTAAGAATAGAAAATAACAGTACAAATGCTCCTAAAAGCACTAAACATAGACATACCACATTATACAGTAATTCACTGTTGGACATTTATCTAAAAGAATAAGAAAGATTTGAAATATACAAACATGATATACCTACATTCATAGCAGTAGTGTTCATGATAGCCAAAAAATGAGACCAACTCAAGTGGCAAGTGAAAAAACAAAATATGGGTTACACAGGATTTGTAAATCATTTAGCATTAATAAAGGAAATCCTGTTGGGCTTGGTGGCTTACACCTATAGTCCCAGTACTCAGGAGGTTGAGGCAGGAGGATCACTGAAAGCTCAAGTTCAGCCTGCTCTGCATAGTGAGATCTTGTTTCAACAAACAAAAAAAGAAAAAGCTAGACACATCCTATAACATGTGTGAACCTTGAAACATTATTAAATTATCCATACACAAAAGGCTAAGTAGTGCCTGATTACACGTTTTTTTTTTTTTTTTTTTTTTGAGACAGGGTCTTGCTATGTAGAACAGGTCTCAAACTTGCAGCAATCCTGTTTCTGACTCCCAAGTGTTGGGGGATGCCACTTATACGAAATCAGGGATACAAACTAAGAGTGGTAGCTGCCAAAAGCTAGAAGAAGGGAGTTAGTATTTGGAGAAGATGGAATTCTGGAGATGGACAGTGTTGATTGTACTTCAACATAAGTGTACTTAATGTTACTGAGGTATGTACTGTACTTAAAAATAGCTTAAAATGCTAAATTTCACGCTATCTGCAGCTTATTACTATAAATCACTGAAATAGACACCTAAAAGATGTTTTATTGGATATTAAATGTACTCATATTTAAAATTTTTTAAAGAGAAATGTGAGCTTCAGAGATAGCTCAGCAGTCTAAGATCCTGCCTGGCAAGCGCAAGGACCTGGGTTTGATCCCCAGTACCCTATGACATGCTTGCCATGGGTGCCAAGCCCACCACTGAAACCAGGCATGGTAGTGTATGCCTCTAATCCCAGAGCTGGAGAGGCTGAGACAGGATGATCACTTCAAGTCCAAGCTGCAGAGTGAGATCCTGTACCAAAAATAAATAAATAAATAAATAAATAAATAAATAAATGATTTTTGAAATAAAATTAAATTAAAAAGAGAAATGTTAGATAAAACCAAACAAAAGCAAAAAGCAAACAAAGATACATGCTAGAATTTTAAAGCTCTCTAAATAATTTCAATATTCTGCTGATGCTAAAAAGTACTTTTTTTGCGGGGGAAACCGGGGATTGAACTCAGGCCCTTGCGCTTGCCAAGGAAGCACTTATTTCACTGAGCCATCTCCCTGCCCCCTAAAAATTACCTTTTCTAAAATATAAAACAGTACTTTTAAAAATCATTATTATTGGCCCATAATAACTATGATGTAAATATATGAATAGTGCTTACAATGAGCAATGTCAGGCTGACTGACATCTGTCTAAAAATGACTAACATTGGTTTGTGTTTGGAATATTCAAACTCCTTTTTTCAAGTTCTTTATAAAATATAAAGATTGGAACTATAATTTCCTTAATGTACTGCAGAATATTCACACCTATTCTTCCCATAAAACTGTATTTTCATGCCTGTTATCCAACCATTCTCTCTCTCTACACTGTATTTTCTAACCTCTAGACATCACTATCATACCCCCCACTTCTATATATGAAATCAACTTGTTAAACTTGTGTACGTGTGTGTGAGAACACATGAATGTCTTTCTGTGCCTGTCTTAT
>PVKA01028258.1:0-29595 GCA_004027165.1 Ctenomys sociabilis
TTTTTTTTTTTTTTTTTTTTTTTTTTTTTTTTTTTTGTCTTTTTTTGAGACAGGGTCTCGCTATGCAGTTCAGGCTGGCTTTAAGCTCACTTTGTAGCTCAGGCTGGTCTCGAACTCACAACAATCCTCCTGCCTCAGCCTCCCGAGTGCTGGGATTACAAGCATGCGCCACCACGCCCGGCTTATTAATGATTATTGTATCAACTATTATCAGTATCATATGTATAGCGACCCCACGTTTGAGTTGAAGCAACTGACACTCAGAGACACTAAACTATTTGACTGGGGTCACCCCTGAGAAGCAGCAGAGGCAGGATTCCCACCTTGACTTCAGCCTCCAGAGTGCCTGCCCTTAATCACAGGAGAGAGGCCTCCAGAGACAGGCACAGCTCCCATCCACATGTGTGTCTCTGGATCCAACTCCTTCCACTAGGGAACAGGCCACTGTACTAGACCAGGCATGCAGTGATAAGGGTCTCACTTATCACGAGGATGGACTTGGAGCCACTAATAAACAGAAACCTAGATGCCAGAACATTGTGAGAACAGTTTGCAATGTATTAATTTGTCAAATCTGTCTTAAGGTATCTTGAAACTGTCTGATTGACATTTGTAGTTCAACAAAATAAAAAATAAATAAATAAATAAATAAATAAATAAATAAATAAATAAAGTTCTCCTAGTTAAAAAAAAAAAAAAAAGAAACCAATCTAGGGGGGATTGAGCAACAAAAATGGAGAAAGCTAGAAAAAATTGTGGTACTTCAAAAAACAACAATAGTGATAACAAATAGAAGAAAACAAAAATGAACCTTATGAACTATGAAAGCACAGGATGGAGGATAGGGTCTGGCTCAGTGGTGGAACACACACTTAGCACATGCAAAGCCTTATGTTCAATCCCAGTGAGACACACACACACACAGGATGGGATGATGAAGTCTATGACAATGACAGAATGATGACTGCAAAAGCTCCTCGAATGATTATACTTGACACAGGGCTAAGTGCATCCATCAGTACTGTCTCATTAAATCTTCATGACTATTGATATAGGCTAATCATTATTCCACAGATGAAACAGAGGCTTGGAGAGGTGAGCTAAAATGGCCAGGTCACACTGTGGGTTAGAAGAGCCAAGCTTTAAACCCTTGAGAGCCCTAGTTCTGTCAATGATTGTGGCACTCACAGGATGACATAAATAAGGAAAACCAGAACTGTCTGACTGAGTCAGTGGTTTCCAGGTTTTTCCTTACCAGACACTTCACCTTTGCTTTACCCTTCCTACGAGCTGCATCTTTAAAAGCGTGTGCTCTACTAAGCTAATTGCATTTATTGTGTGCAGTTCATTTTCCTATGAGATAACCTGTGTTAATACGTTGAAACAACCAAAAGCAAAAATGAGTCAGTCAAGTGGATGGTACTTTTGAAATGCCAGATGTATTACTGGCCTTAAAAGACCTAGTGTGAGCCAGGGGACCCCCACCAGGTAAGGGCTGCATGGTCAAAGGATGAGATCTGTGGGAGGCCTTAGACCTGCCCAGCTGGAAGGCATCAACCAGCTTGGGGCTGGAGCAACCCCACAGGCAATCTGCGGGAGCAGACAGTCACAGGTAGCTATCCCAGGCATTTCTTCTAAACCCCTCGCAGTTGATTTGTTTCCATGTTGGTTTTTTTGCTCAGACACAATTTGATACTCTACATTATTTTTCTCCTCTGCCCCATTGTGTCTGTGTGTCTGTGTGTCTGTGTCATGTCCCCACTCTCTCCCTTGCATGTCACGAGGGGCCCCCTCTGTGGAGATGCCTACAGCTTCCCACAGGTAACCTGCTGAGATCACATGCTATCCTGAAAGTGGGAGCTCTGGGTGTTTTGTAAAATTGATTGAGTAAGACATATTGCTTTTATAATAAGTAAAAAGAAAAGAAAATCCTACCAGAGCCTTCGTGAGCCCTTCTGTCCCCACTCCACTCATGTTCACACTGTCCCTAATGCAGAGCACTCCCTTAGCAAACGAGGATGAAATCCTTTGTGAGGCAGGAGGAATGAAATACGCAGAGCAGGGCCACTTCAGCCTACCAACACTCTGTTGCCATAAGACCCTCACAGCTTTGCAGAGATGCCCACGATCTGGCTCCTCCACAGCCGCCTTGCTTGACCCTGCTTTTCACCTCCCCTGAAGCCTCCACTTAGCTGTGGATGCCACCTTCTTTGCGTGTGTGCGTGCATGGATGCGTGTGGTGCTGAGGGGTGAACTCAGAACCTTGAGCAGGGTAGGCAAGTAGCCACACCTGGAGCCTGGCCATATTCCTGTCTCTGGCCCCCACAGGATGAAATAAAAACCTGGATTGTTTCCTTGATGCTCCCTGGAGAAGCAGGAAATCCTTAAGGAATCTGAGTTTGAGTACTCAGCACTACCCAGCCGGCACTATGGTTGGGAGGTTGCTCTTTGTTCTCCCCAAACTTAAATCTACCTCTTCTGTGCCACAAATAATCTAACTATCCAAATAGGAAGGAAGGCAAGAGAGCAGAGATTAAAATTCTAGGTTTGAGAACAAGATAGGGCCAGGTTCAAATATCAGCTCCATCCCCTCCTGATTTGTGTCAGATTGGCAAGTTACTTAATTTCTTCTGATCCTCCTTTGCCTCCTCTGCCAAGTGGACAGTAATGTGTGTCATTCTAGATTGTTGTGAGAAACAAATGACAACATATGAAGCATCTATCCCATGTGTTACTGGATGCAATGGTGAGAGCATAGAAGATAGTTAACAGTCACTATTAGTAAGTTATATAGGTCTTGTTATATAGGTCTTGCTTTATCTTTGTCTTAACCACCCAGCAGAAAAATATGAAAACAAAGTATAAAAGTAAAACCATATTAATATGCTGGGCTGTAAAAGGCTCAAGTCAACAACTGACATTGCCAGTCCTACGGATAACCTACTACTATTATGGACTACTGGATATATTGGAATATTTTGCTGAATTTGTATACCAAAATATTTAAATGACAATGGAATACCCATCTCTGACAAAACTAAAGAAAAAAGGGGATACAAATGAAGAACCATTTTGTATATGTATATTCAAAATAGGATATATATACAGCTACTTTCTCTTAATTCAGTGACTAGAAAGATTTGTCCTGGGGTCAGGGAGATGGCTCAGTAGAATAAGTGCTTCCCTGGCAAGCACAAGGGCCTGAGTTCAATCCCCCACTCTGGAAAAAAAAAAAAAAAAAGAGAAAGATTTGTATTAATAGTGTTTGTGGACAGGTTATCATGTCTGCATCTTATACTATGATTAACCATTAAGAAGACAACGATATACAATGTATTAATTATTGTAACTATCCTAATAATTGGTTTTGAAACTGCCTCATTGCCATTTGTTTCTCAATAAAATTATTAAACAAATAAATAAATAAACTATAAAAAAGCAGGGCTCATGGGCACAGATTAATGAGCGTGAGGCCAGAGTGGAGTGTGACAAACAGGAGAGCCCACCAACTGCTGAGAAGGGCACCTCCTGCCCAGCTCCTGCAGAGAGGCGCACACAGAAGTAGAGCAAGTGCTGCTGGAGCACAGGGGTGTTCCTCTGGAAAATGTTTTATATGAATATTTTCAATTTATAAATGTGGAAAAGTCATTGCATGGGCTAAACACAACCCTGGTACAAGCCTAAGCAACCTAAGAGGAAACACATTAAGTTTTTCAGGATGGATGTTGGCTGCTGTCTGGCTTTCCTTGCAAAAGCTTCCAGTAAACACTACTTGGGTGTGGTGGTGCACACCTATATCCTCAGCACTCCAGGCAGCTGAGGCAAGAGGATCACAAGTTCCGGTCTAAACTGGGCAGCTTAGCAATTCAATAAGACCCTATCTCAAAATAAAAAATTTTAAAAGGTATGGCCTTTCCAACTTGGGCCTGACAGAATGGCTCCTGCAAAGAAGGGTGGCGAGAAGAAGGAGCACCATTCTGCCATCAGTGAGGTGGTGACCTGAGAATACATAATCAACATTCACAAGCTCATCCACAGAGCGGGCTTCAAAATGCATCCCCCTCGGGCATTTAAGGAGATCTGGAAATTTGCCATGAAGGAAATGAAGACTCCAGATGTGTGCATCAACGCCAGGCTCAACAAAGCTGTCTGAGCCAAAGGAATAAGGAATGTTCCATATTGTATCTGGGTACAATTGTCCAGGAAGTGGAATGAGGCTGAAAATTCACCAAACAAGCTCTATAACTTGGTAACCTAAGTCTGATTACCACGTTCAAAAATCTCCAGACAGTGAATATGGACGAGAACTAACTTGGAAATAAAGTTACAGAACTCCCCCCTCAAAAAATAAAAATAAAATTAAAAGGCATGGAGATATAGCTCAATATAAAGGCTCTGAATTCAATTTCCAGTGAGAAAAAAAAAAGTTCAGTAAATGTTTCTGAAATGTTCTGGTGCTAGGCAGAGAGCAAGCTTAGGAACTCCTAAACTGCGGAGGACAGGAGGGAACTGCACACCTACTAAGATGAAAGTCAAAATTCTGCACATGCTGGGTAGAAGACAAAAGACAGAGGTTGAAATTTCTATCACTCTCCCACCAGGAGGGAGAATCAGATTTATCACTCTCAAGAGACAAAGGGACAAGAGAGGAGGCCTCTCACAGTTCAGGGCATGTGTAGGATCAAGGGCGAAATCTACCTTGCTGGCCAGTGACAGGCAGGGGCGAGGGGCCCGTCGGGGACTCTCCAGCTTGACAATGCTGATGAATCCAGGCTCCATATTGTCGTCATCACTGGCGTTACACAGGTACAGGGGATGCGACTGCAGAGAGAGAGAGAGAGAGAGAGAGAGACAAAGACCTGGGTCAGGGAGGCTCTTTGGAACAAGGCGAACTATAGGAACCAAGCACTCTGATACTGCCCTAGGCAGGTTCCAGGTCCATCTCTCAGTGCTAAGAAAGAGTTGTCTTGTTGTTGGGTTGTTTCATAATAATCTAGTAGCCATCAGTTGTCTTTTTTTTTTTTTTTTTTTTTTTTTGCATTTGGGGATTGAACTCAGGCCCTTGCACAATCAGTTGTCATTTCAGAGGTGCTGGTACCAAGGACATAGGGAGTTGGGAATAGATGAGAGGGAAGAAAAACCAGAGGGGCCTGAATGAAAAGCCTGCTACAAAGCAGCCCAACAACCTTCAGCCCTATTTTTCTATACTGGCCCTGTCCTGGCCCCAACCCTCTCTCAATTCCAAAGGGTTCCTCTCCTGGCCCCAACCTCTCTCAGTTCCAAAGGGTTCCTCTCCTGGCCCCAACCTCTCTCAATTCCTGATTCTTCCACCTGTTCACAAACCCCCAGGCTGACAGAGTATTCACCTGCTCCTACATCAGTGCCTCCAGAATCCTGTCTTCTTTCTGCTCCCCAAGGCTAGCGCTGTATGCTGGTGGTGCCCCCTGCCTCTTGGCAAGGACCCCAACAGGCACTGCTTAGCAATTCCCATCTCTATCCCATAGTGTGGGTCTTCTAACATAATGCTACCTTGGTTCTCTCACTATTCCCTTGCCCAGAATGAGGTCAAGCGAGGTGCTCACAGGGAGAAGAAACTGTCTTGGGATTATGCTTGGCTAAGATTTAAGCCTTGACTAGCACATTCATAGGAGCACAGCCCACCTCCAGAAATGAGGTACTGGAGAAGGAGCTATCTCAGTTCACCTGCTCTGAGCTCATGGGAGGTCTGGTCCAAGACCCTGCGCTTCTATAGCCAGCTGTGCTGAACAATGACTAATGGGGAAGTAGGCCCGCAGGTGCAACCAGAAATCTGAGCCTTTCTTAGTTAAGAGGTGAGACCGCCCTATTTTAACACTGTTCTTTCAATATGACTCTACTACCCATTTGAGTCTCATTTTTCCTGAATCAAATGTTACCAGTGCTATGAGAACAAAGTGTGAGCTATTAGGCCCTAGATAATCCAATGGGCCAGAGACTCCCTATGCTGGAAACCTAATGTATTTTAGGAAAAAAGGGATTTCCTTCTAAGGGGCAGCCTACATATCCCTCTCCACTGATACTGAAGTCTGAAAGACTTCTAGGAAGAATCATTAGAGGAACTGTACAGCATTATGAATTTATGAAAATAATACTGAGTTTAAAAGCACCATTACTTTCAGAAAGCTCTTTTAAGCTATTTTCACTCACTGTATCACACTGCAGTCCCTTGAACACAGTAGGTTCTTAACAAATATACATTATCTTGCTTTAAATAAACATGTCTAGACAGGGAGTGCTGAGATAGGAAGGTGTTTGTTCTTGCTCCCAGAATTTAAAAACTATGAGGCTGCTGGTAGAAATCAAAGTTTAGTGTGCAAAAGAGCTTTTTCTTGGTATTTTTGAGACCAGGTCTCACCATGCAGTTCCAGCTGGCTTGAGCTCACTTTGTAGCCCAGGCTAGTCTCTAACTCACAAGGATCCTCCTGCCTCAGCCTCCTGAGTGCTGGGATTATAGGGATGAGCCATCACACCCAGCAATGTGCAAGAGAGCTTATGCTATTCTGCTCAAGGTCCCATGGGAGGACACAGAGACAACAGAGTGACAGGAGAGCTCCTGCAGAAGCCAAATAGATATGTTTCACCTAATGAACCAACAAAAGGGTGTGGGGTGGAGAGGTACCTTCCTGGCCAAGGAAGCCACCTGTGCCTGGGCACCAGGTCAGAATATTCTCCAGGAAGGCAGGGCTGATGTGAAAGAGAAGGTAGGAGATGAGGTTGGAGAGATCAGTGAGTCAGGACATGGATTGGCAACCACAGGTTTGCATTTGAGGATTCTCTTGGTGAGGAGCAATGAGTGGGTAAGGAATCGGAAGTCAGATACTCCAACAGAATGAAAGACACGAGGATCTTCAGGAAGGGCAAATTATACCCTCAGAAGTCAATGATGTGCTTGCTTCTCCTGCTCACCCCAGGGCCAATTTCTCATCATAACCCCAAGATGCCTCTTGCTGACCAGAGGGCCAACTGGGAGAGGGAAACTCACAGGGAGAAAAGTGGACTGTGCAGAAAACTTGCAAATATTTCTACATTGCTCTGCTCATCAACCTGCAAGCAGTGCTGGAGTGGAGGTACCCTCTGATAAAGTGGAAGGGGAATCTACTGTCTGAGTCCTCATTTGCCTGGTTCTGAACCAACAATTATGGAACGAAGGAAGGAATGGGAGAGGACCAATTCATGAATGCCTCCGACCTGCCACAGCTCAGACTCTTCCTGTGCTCTCTAAGTAACCCAGGCAATCCTACAACCTGAGCTCTTCATATAGAACACTAGAGTGGGGTGGTCTTCTCTGGAGCTCCAAACTCATATGTCCAACTGAATAACCTCACAACACACCAAATTCTGCATCTTCAAAACTGAACATGCGGCCATACTCCCAAAACTGTTGTATAGATTCAATGCAATCCCTATCAAACTACCAACAAAATACCTCCTAGACCTACAGAAATCATTTTTACAAATTATTTGGAACCAGAAAAGACCTAGAAAAGCAAAGGCAATTCTGGCCAACAAACACAAGTCAGAAGGCATTACAATTCCTGACTTGAAATTATATTACAAAGCTACTGTGATAAAATCAGCATGATATTGGCAACAAAACAGACCTGAGGATCAATGGAATAGACTAGAAGATGCAGAGGCCCCTATGAACACACTCAACCACTTGATCTTTGACAAAGGGGCCAAACATGCTTACTGGAAGAAAGATAGCCTCTTTAACAAATGGTGTAGAAAAATTGGCTCTCAACATGTTGAAAACTAAAACTTGACCCAGACTATACCCATGCACTAAGGTAAAGTAAAAATAGATTAAAGGTCTTAACATTAAAACAGAGACACTCAATCTCCAGGAAGAGAAAGTAGGAGAAACTCTTGAAGACATAGGGGTAGGCAAAGAGTTCATGAACAAACATGTATTACCATGGGAAACACTTGAAAGAATTAACAACTGGGACCACCTGTTATTGAGAAGTTTTTGCACATCAAAAGAAATCATCATCAAAGTAAAAAGACAACCCACAAATTTTGAAAAAATCCTAACTCGTAAGAACTCAGACAAGGGTCTGCTCTCTAGAATTTATAAAGAATTAAAAAATATCAGGGCCCTAAATTTAAAGACCCAATCCAGAAATGGGCATCCAAGATGAACACACACTTCTCAGAGGATGAAATTAAAGAAGTGAATAAATACATAAAAAAAGTTCCACACCACTAATCATCCATGAAATGAAAATTAAAACAGCACTGAGGTACCATCTCACCCCAGGAGGAATGGCTATCATGAAGAAATCAACCAACAACAAATGTTGGAGAGGTTGTGGGAAAAAGGGAACCCTTCTCCACTGCTGGTGGGAATGTAGACTGGTGCAACCATTATGGAAATCAGTGTGGAGACTCCTTAAGAAACTAGGACTGGAAATCCCATTCAAGCCAGCTGTATCCCTACTGGGAATTTTCCCGGAGGAACTGAAAACATCATATCCTAGGGATATATGTGTACCTATGTTTATAGCAGCACAATTTGTGATAGCCAAATCTTGGAAACAACCAAGATGCCCATCACATGCAGAATGGTTGAAAAAGATGTGGTATTTTTATACAATGGAGTATTACTCAGCCAAAAAGAATGAAAAACTCAAAGCCTTCATATTTAAGTGGATGTCATTTGAAGACATACTTATAAGCAAAATAAACCCGACCCACATGTACAAATACCATATAGTCTCCCTAGAATAACTCAAAAGAAGAATTACAAATACAAATGTGTAATACAATTAAAAGAAAAGAGAGAACTTGAGAATTGGACAATGAGGAGAGGGCAAGGAGAAATACTCAGAAACATGACAGAGGCAAGACCATTCACTTATACACACTAGATGGGTAAGATAATGATCCTGAGAAACATCAGGAGATTTTTTAAACTAGCAGTTAAGTGGTAGGATTCTCACTCCAACTAACTATACATGCTGATACCTGTGAACCAAGCAACTGCACTGAATTTAACAAAGTGTAATAGAAGGGTCATGCTCCAAAGACCTGCCATTCTGGTCTTCTAAATATGTACTTCTTGTCATGACAAACCAGCTATTACTCTACTGCCCTTTTTTAAAGAGTAGTAAATGAAAAATAAGATAAAAAATGTCACAAGACAGTCATGTTACAATGCTACTATGCTGTATATGGATGGATTTCTAAATATCTATGTAAATATATATGTGTTCATTCCTATTTTTAAATTTTTTTTTCTTTTTCATATTCTGTATAGACTTAGAGTTTAGTATCTCAATACTTGATGGAAAATACATGTTCCATGTTATGCCTATGATGTCTGATATTTAGACTAATAGTGTGGGTAAACTAAACTGCATATGTTGCAGAGTAATAATAAACTTCTCTTCTGGAGGGTTAATAACCTAAGTGTGCAAATCAAAAATTGGAGAAAAAGAAAGGCTGAAAAGTCAGCCAACATTTTGGCCCTAGCCTTTCAAGATCAGTGAATACTCAGGACATAGGAGAACCTGTACTATAATATCATGTAACTCAGTAGTACCCCAAATTTTCTGATCAAGGAGATTATGGAGCCATAGAGGAATGCAAGTGATCATGTATAGTGTGCCTAAGGACAGTCATATGGAGAGAAAACTTTCTCTCAGGCTTCTACAGAGAACAAATTGGTCAAGCAATGGCCATGACTCATCCACAAGGCTGACACTAAAAAGGGATCTACAAAGTGCAGTACAGGGTTACAGGATAAACCCTGAGGGTACCTGACTGACCTTATCTGATACAAAAGTTACATTTATTGTTATATAGGTCTTAACCATCCAGTAGAAAAGTATAAAAATGGAGGTATATAAAGTAAAATTATATTAATATAATAAGCTATGAATGGCTCAAGTCAACAACTTCTGTGGATAACCCACTTCTATTGTGGACTGCTGATCTGTGTTGGATTTTTTATTTAAAAATATATATATATATATAAAATTAGCTGTCCATGTTTTGAAAATCTGTAACATATGTATTGTTGTATGTTACCCTGTTTATGTCACTTGTTCTCTTTGCTTTTGCTTCTATTTTTCACTCTTCAAGTTAAAATACAAATAGATAAATTAAATAAAAAACTAAAAATGCTGTTCTGCCCCCAAAGCTGCTCTTCTAGCATTTCCTATACTAGAAACCAGAGTTACCATCATGTTACCAAGCCAGACAGTACCCTTCTGAACTCTACCTCCTTTATCTCTCTCCCAACCAACACTATCCTATCACCAAATTCTAACAACTTCTCCTCCTAAATATTTTCCTCTTTTTTCTCCTTTTTCTTCCATTCTCGATTTGGCTATTTTAATACCAGCCAGCACCAGTGCCATCCTGATTTACTCTAATGACTTCCCAGCTAGGGTCACCTTGCACTGCATATTGCTCTATATTGGAGCCCAAATGGTCTAAAATGCTAAATCAAGCATGTTACTCTCCTGAAAGCTCTTACAAAAACTCTCCTCTTGGGACAAAGTCTACACCCTAAACATAGCTTAAAAGGTTCCATCTGCTTGGGACTTGCCTTCGGGTTTTCCCTCCCTAATCCTCTACCTCCTTGGCAACCCACACTCCAGAAATAATGTTCTGTTTCCCTAAACACTAGCACATGCTGCTCTGCCCTGCCTTTCCAACTCATAGATTTATCCCACTGGGTCGGGATGGTCTTCATTTTGCCTTGTCCTCCTGGGACTATGGCTGAGCCTCTCCCATCCTCGCCACCCCTTCAGGGCCTGCTATTCCCTGGGTGCTCAGTCAATATTTGTTGATTAAATACTGAAGGTCTACAACCAGATAACTGATTGTTAACTATAAAGACAACCTAGCACACATCAAAAATCCTGATAGTGATTGCTCTGGGAGAGGAATTAGAGGAGTTAGTAAGGAAGGACTTTGATTTTTTAGCATACTTTTTTTTTTTTTTTTGAAGTGCCGGAGATCGAACTCGGGACCTTGTACTTGTTAGGCAGGTGTTTGTGCCCCTGAGTTATATCCCCAGCCCTTGGACTTTGATTTTTTTTTGCTTTGCATAACATCATCGGATAATATACTGAGATAGGTTTTGTTTTTTTGCTGTGATGGAAGGATAAAAAATGGAAAGCTATTTTGTTCTGGGTCCTTTCCCTTCTTCCCTTCCAAGAAGGCAGTCTCAGTCTTCAATTTCTTTGCCTCAGGTAAGTGCAAATGTACCTCCAGAGCTTCCTTCCTGGCTTTATTATTATTATTATCATTATTATTATTATTAATTCATGGAGGAAATATAAGTGTCCTGAAGGCAGACAAGAGTTAAGGGGGTGGGGGACAGGGTCTCTAGAACCATGAGAAATCTGGGGATGCCCTGAACAGTGGGAATCCCAGCCTGTGCCCAGGAAAGGTGGCCCCTGCAGAGTGATGAGAGGCTGAACCTGGCAGAGATCCTGTGCCCACCTCGATTTCAAGAGCTCACTTGTGTTTGGATAGTGGACATATTTATAGCAACTGGTGGACATCTGGTGGGACAGGGCCTTGCTGTCATATTTAATTTGATACAAAGAATACAGAGTGACATGTCTTATACAGTCATATTAGTGGCATAAGAACCATGTTTGCTCTACTTTTTTATTGTTTGCCTCTTCACAAAGAGTCTTGCATTGTCTCAGATTAAAATCAAAAACCAGTCCTTCCAACCAACAGGGTTCATTATCTAGGAAGGGATCCCTAGTCTTCTGTGGAAATGGAGAGCAAAGAGACTACCTTGGTCCCCTCTCCATGGAGTCTACAGCCAGGTAGATGCAGATGCATCTACCTTCTTAGGATACCAGACCTCTTAGTGACAAAGACACAAACATGATTTCCATGTCAAGCTACCTACCATTTCAGTGACACCAGGAAAGGATCAAGAATAATCAATTGGGTGACAGTTGGTTGGGGAGGTCTTCCAGAAACTGGGAGGAATTTGAGGACTGGTCTGCAACTTTAAGGTCACAAGTTGGTATACTCTGGTCCCAAAGGCTGTCATGGGGCAAATCAAGAGGTTCTTGCTCTCATGGTCTAGGTCATTCCACCTTAGATGCCTTCTTTGTGCACATGCTTCACACCCCATGTGTTGCCTTCTTTTTCAGGGTCAGGGGCTTACCATGTTAAGCAGCTGGCCCCAAACTTCTGGGCTCAAGCAATCCTCCTAGTTCTACTTCTGAGAAGCTGGATTACAGGTGCACACCACAACACCTGGCTCATATTTCATATTCTTGAATCTGTTTTCTTTCTGTCCTCCTTCCTTTATTTGTTCTGATTTAATTCCCTTCCTTCCTAAAATAGGCATAAAGTTCAAGTTCTGAGTCCATTGTTTCCCCATGTGGCCTGGGGTAAAGTACTTATCCTTCGGAGCCTTACAGGCTTCATTTTCAGAATGGGAATAAAAATGCTTCCTTGTTACAGTGAAGACCAGAGACCATGGATATTAAGTGCCTAGCTCAGAGCCCAACACTCAGCAAGTGCTCTTTAAACAGGAGCTGGTTTTATTACTGCATCTGTAATAATAAATCACTTATTCCTGGAAGAGACAAAGCCCTTTCTGACTCCTTCCTTCCTTGGCGGCCAACAGTGCCTCCGAATGCCAGTGTTCCACAAGGCACAGCCTGGGACAGCTCATTATCCACGGTCACTTCCCTCCTGTTCTCAGTCCTGCAAATCCCACTGAACAAGCTCTTCCAGTTCTCAGCCCGCCTCCTTCCCATGAAGGAAGCCATGTGATCTCATTACCTCCTCACAAAGGGCATTCCAGGGCTCAACTGAGCCCAGCTCTTAATGCTGCTGGCCTTACTTTATCCACGATATCTCCTCCTCCTGGGGCGTGGGCTTTTGCAAGCCATTCTTTGCTGTCTCCAGTTTCCCAGCCTCTCTCCTCCCCCACTTCTTCGGCAATAATCTTAGTTCTCCGAGTCCACGTACAGACCTTCACCCAGGCCTTGGACAGGTAACTTTACTGCCTGCTACAATTTTGCCTTTGTAATCAGGAAAGTTGGCCTGGCATCAAAGGCGCCTTCTCCCCACTTCCTCTTTTAAGATTTTATAATCATTCTCTCCTGTGCAACCTCCACTACCTGAACTTAGAACTACCTGACTTTTATCTCAGGCACCAGAACACACCAGTATCATAAAGTAGAGCTCCTGCTGCCAGGTGTAGGAAATCGGACTGGCCTGATGTTCCTGCCACTAGCTCCCAGCACTGAAACAGCTTCCAGTGAGGCCCAGTTTGGCCATCTTGCCCTCTGACATGGAAAGGCTGACGCTCACAGCTGCAGGTTAGGTGCTAATGGCGAGTGAGTGTCACTCTGGAAGCCTCTCTAGACTTCTTCCCATCTTCATATTAACCTGGCTCTATGTCTTTGGGATGACTGAGGTTCCTAATGAATGAAGCTGTGAGGCTAGGAACAGCCAAGAATTTTTCTTTATCTATTTTGTTAAAAATTCTCAGTGGGATATTGGTACTACATGTCTGTAATCCTAGCATATAAGAGGCTGAGGTAGGAGGATCTTGAGTTGGAGGCTGGCCTAGGATACACAGGAAATACAAAGCTAACCTGAACTATAGCAGAGATCCTCTCTCAAAAGACAACAAATAAACAAAAACTTTTCTATGCAGCCAAAGTGCCTCCAGGTACATAGGTTGGAAGGTATTTTAAACATGGAATCGTGGAGGCACAATCTGAAATTCTCAAACTTGAATCATTTTTAACAAGTCAGAAGCTGGGTGTATCTACCCCTTTGCCTCTGGATCTAAGTCCTTGCTACTAAGCAGCCTCTGCTTCTTTCCTGTCCATGAAGACCTGTCTCCCTTCTTCTCCCAGGTACTGTATGCACAGAGATGCTTCCCCGGGGAATGGGCCTTGTTGGCTTAGCATGAGAAAAGTATGCTCTGAAGTTAAAGGCCATGAAAGCTTGGGTGCAAAAGATAATGGTTCTTCCCGAGTAAGAGCCACTCTCATTTCCCTCCCTCCTTCATCTCACATTAAAGTTTTCTCCTTCAGTTTTAAAAATTCATCTGCTAGTTTGAGTCCAAGCTGTAGGATGTATCTGGACCTCCTCACGTGAAAATGGCCCCCATGGTAAGCTCCACTTGACTTTACACTCTGATTCTGCATTGCATTTCTGGGTGATTCATGGGATCAAAAGCACACTCATGAGCAGACAAAAGAAATCATGGAGAAAAAAAAAGAGTAATTATCTGAAATGCTTTAAAAATAAATGAAGTAGCCAGGTGTGGTGGCACACACCTGTAACCCCAGAACTTGGGAGGCTGGGGCAGGAGGATGGTGTGAGCTTGCAACCAGCCTGGGCTACAAAGTGAGTTCAAGGCCAGCCTGAACTACATAGTGAAACTGTGTCTCAACAAGGCCAAAAACAAAATTAAAAACAAAGCCTGGACAGTTGAGCAAGACTCTATCTGAAAAATTAAAAAGGCTGGGCATTTAGCTTAGTGCAAGGCCTTAGATTCAATCCCAGCACTGAAGAGAAAGGAGAGAGATTATAATGGAGGGGAAATTTTTCTATCACTTGGGGACATCATGAACATCATAATGTCTTAGTGTAGTACATTATTCATACATTTTTAGTAATACTGATATAAAAAAATACTAAGGATTAAAGCACCTCCAAGCAGGTGCAGGGCCTCTGGGTTCCATACCTGGGCCTGCCGTGCCAGCCCCACCCCTGGGGCACACTGAGATGGTAATTGAGACTGGGTGTGGTGGCATGTGCCTATAATCCCAGCTCTTGGGAAGCTGTAAACAGGCAGATCATTAGAGTCTGATGTAGTAGTGAGACCACGAACACCCTGTAGACCCTTCCCTAAAAAATACTATGTTGACAGTCATATAAAAGTATAACACACAAAATTTTTTCCTGCACGTAGCACTTGGCTGATAATAAACAATGATGTTACTACTGGTAAATACTACATAAGTATTTACTATACTATAGCTTTTATTATCATTTTGCTTATAAAAAGCTTTCCTGTAAAACAGTATATCATGCCATGCTGGCAGCAACCTCTACATCTTGTGTTTCCTATGTTTCCTGATTGCTTCCAGGAGATACACTTGAGTAACTGAGCTCAAACAATTGCAAGTGATGTCCCGACTTGACCCAGAATGAATTCTAGTTTAGGAGAACTTCTAGTTTTAAGGTACTCCTGAAGTGATAAACAATGAAGAATCCCATCAAATATGATTAATTATATCAGGGACCTCCAGAAGGATGGTTCTGAGGATAGCAAAGGACCTTAGAAGTTACCCTAGCCATATGGTTTGGGCTCCTACCTCCCACCACACCAGAAATTTAGGGCTCATTGATCCAAGAATCATAAGAGATCACAAAAGATGAGCTGAATTCTTACTGCAGTCCTGGGGAAGACCTCAATCCTACAGAAATCACCACTGAGGCCCCTTGTTTAGCTTTTCCCCCAAGAGGCTTCCGCAGAGAAACCCAGACCTGGACACAGATGGTTGTGGTTGGAGCTAATAGCTAATCCCTACATTTTCAGGCTAAGTGTTTAAGGGCGCTATGCCCCAGAGCCCTGCTTTAATTCTTACCACAGGGAGACAGTCGATTGATCTCTCACTTAACTGATGTACACTAGCTATTTGCGAACAGCCTTGACACAGTCCAGTCTGCCTTAAGCTTTTGCTGTTCTCATTCCAACCAAACTCCTGACCAAGATGGTAGGAATTTAAAAACCTGCCAGAAGCAGGTATTGTTAGTTTGTAAGTAACTATTTAGGTTAAGATCTTGATGATTAAAAGGCCCAAGACTAAAGCCAGGGAGTCCTCATGAAAAACATCAAAGAAATGAAACATGAAGAAACTAGGTAGTTATTTTAGGATGTTAGAGGCCCCTCTGGGCTACCAGCAGAGCTACTCAACACTGCTAAATTTGATGATTTTTGGTGCAAGAGTGTGAAATGGCTTTGTTCATCTAAACCGACGACTTCACAAGCCGTCCGTGTCTTTCAGCCTAGACTCCCACTCGGTCCCACTCAGATAGTAGGAAATTTCCAGAGGTCCTGCCCACTCTGTTTGGCACTGATGTGTTCCACAACTGACTTGCCTGGAGTTTGTAACCTCTTCAAGGGCAGATATTGTATCTAAATAGGCCTGCTCAACTAAATCATCTATGCTCAGCTTTTTTTTTTTTTTTTTTTGTCTTTTTTGACACAGGGTCTCACTGTGCAGTTCAGGCTGGCCTCAGACTCACTTTGTAGCTCAGGCTGGCCCCGAATTCACAACAATTCTCCTGCCTCAGCCTCCCAAGGGCTGGGTTTACAGGCACGCACCACCACACTCGGCTATGCTCAGCTTTTAAGTGGCACATTGGGAGTGGGGATAGGGTGAAGCCTGTGGGTCTTGCTGGACTGATCCTAGTCCCTTGCTCTTGGGCAGTAACACACAATACTGCATTTATATTGCAAAATGGGAAAAGTGTGGAGGGTGGGCCTCTCCTCAAACAAAGAAACAAGAAGAAATAATAGAGGGGACAAAGGGCGGTTGCACTTAGAAGTTACATCAGAAAGAAGTGGATAAAATGATTCAAGTCACCAGCCAACTCAGATGCCCAGAGTCTCCCCTCAGAAGCCATTGGGGGCTTGACATCAGGCCAAGGAGCTTCTGTTAGAAGAGGCCAGAGCCAGGATAGGCTCATGTTGGAGACAGCCCAAGGTCTCCAGGTTGACTATGGCAGCCCTCTAAGCACAGCCCTGCATCCTTGTTCATGGGGTGGCCCTGGGGAAGAGGCCTGCTTTGGGGGGATTGTTTAATGATTTGCCAGCAAAGGACAAGGCAAACAGACTGCTGGCAGCTGCCTGGATGCAAAAGGAGAGCAGATTTTTATTCCCACCCACTGTGTGGCCTTCCAGGCATGGGATTAAAGGAAAAATGGGAGATGGTGTTGGAAGAGCCAGGGAGGAGTGGCCACTTGGGCTCAGCAGTCCCTGGGGTCTCTGCGGATGGTGCCTGTGTATCTTGGCATTGCTGCCAGTTGGTATTTCATCCTCTGAATAAGTTAGTAATTCCCAAGAGTAACATCTTTGGAACTCCTAAAACTAAAAAGATACATAAGCAATCTTTTACAATAGAAGTCTAGACACTAAGGAGCATGAGACAAACAACAGCCAAAACACTGGGGCTGTGGAAATAGCTCCATGGTAGAGTGCTTGTGTAGTGTATGCAAGGCCCTGGGTTCAGTCTTCAGTATTGCAAAAACAAAACCCCAGTGGGATAGCTCTTAAGTCATATACAAAAAATGTACTATGGAAAAGTAGCTTTAGTTTTTTGCTAAACTCCTTATTTCTTTTTCTTCAGCTGTAGAGGGGAGAAACACTTCTATGTCCTGAGAGCCAAAGACTATAAGATCTTCAGTCCTATAGCTCTCTATTCCTTCTTGTCCTCAATTCCCCAAACAGGGTCCTTCTTTACATTCCCTTTTATATTCTGACATAGAGTCTTGCTAAGTCACCACGGTGTCCAGGTTGGGATTGAATTTGTATCCTCCTACCTCAGGCTTTCAGAGTGCTGGACTACAGGCATGGGCTACCACACCCAGCTTTAGTCAAAATTCCTAAATGACACTTACCTCTGTCAATGTTCCAGACTCTTATTCATTTCCTCCAGCAGAACGCCTGTTTTTTAAGATGTTCAATAAAATATTAGTCCTTTCCTCCTTCCTGCAAAGTAGATCCTGAGCTCTTTGAAGTCAGGAACTACGTCTTAGTCAAGCACAAAATAATGCCAAGCACAAAAGAAAAATATGTGTTGAATTACATGTTTTAATAAGCAAATGTGAGATAAAAGAAATTTGGTGATTGCCTCATCATTTGAATATGATTATTTTCAGATTTGTTTTCTTTTCAGAAAACTTCATACTCCTTATAAGCTTAAATTTT
Organism: Ctenomys sociabilis; assembly: GCA_004027165.1. Classification (NCBI taxonomy): domain Eukaryota; kingdom Metazoa; phylum Chordata; class Mammalia; order Rodentia; family Ctenomyidae; genus Ctenomys; species Ctenomys sociabilis. The sequence goes on from PVKA01028258.1 coordinate 17,990, forward strand.
AAAGTCAGTTTTACAGAATTCTGACCTCATCATAAGGGAGAGTTTTCTCTTCTTTCTTTTCTTTTTTTTAATTTTCTGGTACCTGGGATTGAACTCAGGATCCTGTGCCTGCCAGGCAAGTGCTTATTCTACTGAGCTATCTCCTTGGCCCATGAGAGTTCTCTTTTCTTTTACCACCCGCCCTACATCTTCTCCATCACTGAACAAAACTCACTTCTTTTAGGAAACCCTTCTTGCTTAATAATCCATCCCATACTCATTTTGAGTTTTTTTTGTTTGTTTGTTTGTTTGTGATAATGGATTTTTAAACCCAGACCATTTGACCTTAGCCTTTTTATTTCTTATTTCAACACAGGGTCTTGCTATACTGTAAAATGCTCAAACTCATCAATCCTCCTTTGTTAGCCTCTCAGTGCTGGAGTTGCAGGCATGAGTGACCACACCCAACTTCCAGTTACTCTGTTATCGCCCCTCAGGATCAATGGGCTGAGTCCACCATATGTCTAAAGGGAGAAGAAAGCAACACTCCCTAGTCCTCCAAAAAGATTCCCTATTTTCAAGAAACTCAATTCAGACAGTAAATCAACAGCCACACATATACATATGCATATATGGGGGCCTGAAGGTCATTGGCCATGCAACATGCAGGTAATGAAAATCCACACAAGATAACACACAGACCCAGTACTGGGACAAGTGGGATGGGAGGTTACTAGAAGTACCTTCTTGTCCCTTTGGGGTCTTGGGTGTATCTCCTAGATTTAAGGGAATGCTCTTTTTTGGGAGGAGCCATTTACAGGCTATTCAAAGCAATTTGGATTTTTTTAAAAAAAATACCATTCTTCTAGTATTGACTAAAAGGCACTCTTGCTCAACTGCCTGTAGGCCGTAGTCTTGGCTGAGTATCCCCAGTGAAGTTCAATCCTTACCAAGATTTTATGAGGGCTTGGCCCAGTGATCTGCATGGAAAAGTTCTGGGAATGCTCAGAGTCAACACATTCCCAAAAGTCTTTGGTATTTTTTCTTTTGGAATGAGTATTTTTCTTACCTTTGGTAGAACAAGAAACAAATTTTATTTCATTTCTCTATCATTTATACCCCGAAAAGTTGATGTGTCTGAGGCCCGAATGCCACTGCTACCTTCCTTGCTTTCAGCTCCCAGCAGCCCAATCTGTTCTCCAGCCTCTCCTACCCCAAGTACATCTGAAGGCCACCCCATGCCACCATGGCTGCATGTTCAAATATTCCAAATATCTCTCTACCTGCTCTTTGTGAACTATGAGCTCTTTGTTATTTCCTAATTGCTCATACCTCTTTATTTCCCTTGCTAAGCACAGATAGTAAGAGATACAAAAAGATAAAGCACTGATAAATGGAAGAGGAATCTTCTCATTATCAGATTGGTTCTGCTGAATAGAAGTTCCTGTTTGCATTTGTCAAGGGGTAAGAGGAGGCGCCATCACCACACTGAGTGGGGAAGGGAAGCACTAGGAGTTAGGGAAGAGAACTGGATTCCTGAGTTGAGAGTTCACAGGGCAACAAGGATCAATAGCAGCACTTGTGATCTGTACACTGTTATCAAGGTACAAAGCAACACTGCCCTTTGTCCTTCTTATTTTTACTCAGCTAATAAAACCCTTTAGCCTAAATTAAGATTATTACTCAGCTTTCATGTTGCATTTTATATTAGCAAAATGCTTTATGATCTCTAAGTAGGTATTTTATTCTCTTCTTTAGCAGCACCCATTTCACAAATTAGGTAACTGAGGCTTGAAGAGATAACACAATGAGTTCTGGGCATGAATTACAGATACTAAGTATAACAAAGGGAGACCTGACAGACCACAGGAGGAAGCAGAGAGTAAAAGATCAGAAGCACAGAAATTATAAGAATTTTCCTGTGAACTAAACTGCAATGGTTATTAGTAAAAAGTGTAAAATGTTACTTTATTTTGCTGGCAGTAAAAATGTGGGCCTTTGCCAGTTTAATTTAAAATGTGACCATCTTCAACAGGAAAATATTTCACGTAAATAAATTTGGAGAGGAAAAAAATGTATCTGTATTTAATGGTGGGGCCAAGGATATAGTTCAGTGGCACAAGGGTCTGCCTGCAAAGCACAAGGTCCTGAGTTCAATTCCAGGTAGAGAGAAAGAGAGACAGAGAAAGACAGACAGACAAAGAGAAAGACAGAGAGACAGAGACAGACAGACAGACAGACAGACACATGCAGAGAGAGAGAGAGAGAGAGAGAGACCCCTAAGGGTTTCTCAAAATTATGAACTTGATGACGTCAGTTGTCTTCTAAGGAAAGGGTTGATGCCAAAGCAAAACAAACATTCTTGAATTACTCGGACCCACTGCACAATCCTTTTTGATTCTCTTCACATATTGGAAGGATTTTTTTTTTCTCTTCACATGCTGTTCATGACACAATGTTACAGTAGTTCTTCTATTGATTTGTCCTTCATTTGTTGCCTCTCCTCATTTAAATATGTTTTCTACAGATACAGAGGTTCTTATTCATTCCAGTACCTTCAATGCCAATTCCCAAGTTGGTCCCCAAGAGTCAATCTTCCAGTACATCAACAAGCCTCTTAGCTATAATTTCTTCGTGATATGACTGGTGGCTAATCTGTACTAAGCCTAAATATCATCTTTTCTCCCATGCCACCTTAAACTAATAGCCCTTTGAATTTAGCAATTTTTGTTAATGGTACCATCACTTTCCTAGAGATTCAGGGAGAGCCCCTCTCGGTCATGAGGCTTCCTTTCTGTATCTAGTCACCAGTATTTGGAAACTTACATTTTCTGTCTGCAGTCTAAACCACTAACAGATTTTGAACTCCCACCATTCAGCACAAGCACACTTTTTATTTTAAAGAGAAAAAAATATATGGAACAAAATTTTGAATTAAGATAATAGGAGGGTAACAATGGTTAAAACACTTCTTACTGTTTTTTTTTTATTTTAGGGAAGGGTCTACAGGGTGTTCAGGGTCTCACTACTAGATCAGACTCATAGTGATTCTCCTATTTACAGCCTGCCAAGTGCTGGGATTTCTCAGTCCCTGTCTCAGGGCACCCTGGGAATGGAGCCAGCATGGCAAGCCCAGGGATCAAACCTCCAGCCCCTGTGCCTGCTTGCAGGCACTTTAATCCACTGAGCTATTTGGCCAAGCCCTCCTACACCTACTGTTATCTTTAATTAAGTTACTCAAAGTACAACATCTAGGCATCTAATTGTCCAAATAATATTAGCACAAGCCTTTCATTTTTACATATACTTTTTTTTTTTTATATAGGGTCTCACTATGCAGCTCAGACTCATAGTGATCCTCCTGTCTCAGCCTCCCCAGAGTTGGAATTACTGGTGTGCGTCACCACACCTGATCTGGAGCTAGCATGCCATGCAGCATCTAGGATTGAACCCAGGTCCCTGCACTTGCCAGGCAGGCACTTATGCTGCCAAACTATCTCTCAGCCCCAGACCTTTCTTTCTTTTTTTTTTTTGGTGGAACTGAGCATTGAACTCATGCCCTTGTGTATGCCCTTATTCCACTGAGCCATTTCCCTGGCACTGAAACCTTTCTTTTTAAAGAGCTAAGAAAAATTAGTAGTATAATTATCTTAACTATCACATATACATTCTTTTCTTTTCCTTTCCTTGTTTTCTCCTCTCCTCCATTCCATTTCTCTTTCATTTTGTACAGTTTCTTCCCATTTTACAATAGCTAGTGTACATTTTGGATCTTATAAGCACACCTTCCTTTAAAAAGGATATGCTGATCATATCAAAATGTCAACCATTTTCCAAATTAAATTCAAACTTCTGAAGCAGGAGGATCACTGGAAGGTTGAGGCCAGCCGGGGCTACATATTGAGACCCTGTGTCAAAAGCCAATAAGTAAATAAATTTCAAACTCCTTATTCTATCAAATCAAGGGTTCTGTGCTCTTCACTGGCTTTGGAAACCATAAACTTGGATTCATATTTAACCTGTCTCACTTCCAAGCTGTGAGTGACTTGAGTCTTAATTTACCCACTTACCCAAGAAGATCAACATAGAAATGAGATGAAACTACAGCACCATCAATTCCTGTATACAGTAGGTACTGAGAGTATTAGTTCCCTCCCCTCTAACCTGCCTTTTCTGCTTTATCCCCACTTCACCCCTATACATACTATACTGCTTGCCTAAGCCAAATTGTATTGCTCACTATTCTCTTGTACTCTCTTGACATGCCTACTAGAGACTGGTTTAATCCTCTAGGGACTAGAAGTTTATATGCTGTTTCTTTCTTTTTTTTTTTTAATTATTTATTTATTTTTTTGGTACAGGGTCTAATTACACAGCTTGGACTCACAGTGATCCTCCTGTCTCAGCCTCTTCAGTGCTGGGATTATAGGCACGTGTCACCATGTCCACTTTCAGTGGCTAGCGCAGCATGGAGCTGGCACAGAATGTGATACTGGGGATTGAAACCCAGTCCTTGTGCTCTCCAACAGGCGCCTAGACCACTGAGCTATCTCCCCCGGCAGTACATCTGTATATGCTATTTCTTTCATGATGAATCTCTTCATCTGAAATGCCCCAAACATCTTGGTTGAATCTATTTACTGTATAGCATACTGTGTGTGTGTGTGTGTGTGTGTGTGTGTGTGTGCGTGTGCCAGGAATTGAACTCAGGACCTCCCACTTGCCTGGCAAGCACAGTACCACTGAGCTATCTCCCCAGCCCCTGAACAGCATACTTTTTACTTTCTGTTTTATATTTTTACCTATATTGTACTTTACCTATATTTATACCTGAATTGATGGCAGGATGTCCTAATATCTTATATGTACCTTAACATAATGAATGATAAGTAAATATGTGATGAATTAATATTAAAAACTTGGGGTTTTGATCTCCCAAGAGCCCATTAGTTTGATTCGTATTTCACACTGAGCACTCTTTAGAAACAGTCTCTGGAGGCATATCAAAGCTTCAAACAGCTAACAGAAGCTGAGTCATTCATGGATTAAATTCAGCCCTAATGCAGCCCAGAGGAATTGTCTAGACTCTATTCCTACTTGGGATAGAAATTGGAAATTCCTGTGAGCCATCAGAATCCATTTAAATACATTTAAGTACGAACATACTTGTCTTAAGCATGAGCAAGCCAAACTGCCCACTTCCAGAAATCCACCTCTGTTAGCTGGACAATGACAATGGCTTCACTGATACAGAAAGAAATTCTGAAGTAATTTGATTTCATAGGTTCTGAAAGTGGTTCAGCTAAGATATATTTTACTCTGGCTTTTATCCAATACATTTCCTCTTGGCCAAGTTTGCAAATGGGCAATAACATGACATCAGCCACCATGGGGAATCTGGAACATAAGGTGGCCTTGCTGCGCCATATAATGTGGCACCGAGTTTCTGAATCACTAACCACAGGTGCATCGACTCTTTCCCCCACCACACCACCCTTCATAAAAGCTACCTTATCTGATATTTCTGTTGACACAGTGACTATGCTCCAGGCACTTTCCTTTGCTTCTTCTTAGTGTTTGTTCGGGTGGGTGGGTGCTTTTGTGCAGATGCCTATAAATGAATTCTTATGGCACAAGAGTAACACCCAGTCATCAGACTACGCTTTTGTCTTAGGTAGGCTGACCTCAGAAAGCAGCAGCATATCTAATTGTAGAGCCAACACCTACCTGGAAAACTTCAAAGGCTTACACTGAACCCCCTTCCTAGTCAAATACCTAACTGCTGCCTGTCACTAAGTTGATTCTTAGCCTGGGAATGAGCAAGCCTGTTGCTGGAGCCATCTCTCTCCTAAAATAATAGCTGCTACAATTTCCTCAAAGTCCTTTGAACAAGGAGGCTCAATGGCTCCTAAATGCTCCTCAACAAGATACAGGAGCCACCTGAGAAGGTTATTGAGTGGGATGATGGATGGACCTGCACAGGATTTTCTCTATGGATAAATGAGAATAGGCCTGAAATACAGCCTCTCCACTGATGGGGTTGGAGTTTGTTTATTTTTTTGCTGTCCTGAGTATTGAAGCCTGAGAGCAAGCCCAGTCCTTTGTAAAGTTTTATTTGGACACAGGGTGTCACTAAGTTTCTTAGGCTGGCCTTAAACTTGTGATCTTCCTGCCTCAGCCTCCCCAGTAGCTGGGATTTGGCAAGTATTAGATCAGTACCTACTTTCTTCCCAATATTGTGTTAGGGTTGCCCAGAAGCTACAGTCTTGTTTGGTTGATTGGCTGGTTGGTTTTTCTAGAGACTAGTTCTTGCTGTGTAATTCAGGCTGGCCTCAACTCACTATGTAGCCTAACATGGCCTTCAATTCACAGTAATTCTCCTGCCTCAGCCTCCCAAATGTTGGGATTACAGGTGTGTGCTGCCATGCCTGGCTCAGAAGTTGCAATCTTAGGGGCCGGGGAGATGGCTCAGTGGAATAAGCGCTTCCCTAGTAAGCACAAGGGCCTGAGTTCAATCCCCAGTTCTGGAAAAAAAAAAAAAAAAAAAAAAAGAAGTGGCAATCTTATGGAAGAGATATCCCATACAATATACACAAAGTAAGCAGAGATGCCAAGTGTCACATGGTACGGCACACCAAATAAGTTCTGTGGGATTTCTGGGAAGAAATGGATCTTAAGCCAACCCTAAAGGATTTGAATAGGAGCGACACAGCCACATAAAATAAACAGATCTAGCCCATTGGTGTCTGTCAAACAAATTTGGGGGGGTTTCTAAATGAAGTTTTATAATTTCTTAGCTTTATCCTTGAGAAGAAATAAGGGACTAGGCCAGGGATGGTGGCACTGTCTATAGTCCCCATACTCCAGGGAGGAGGGGCGGAGGCAGGAGGACTGCTGTGAATTTGAGGCCAGCCTGGACTGCATAGTGAGTTCAAGATCAGGCTCAACTATACCCTGTTGCACAAAAAAAAAAAAAAAAAAAAAAGAAAAAAGGGAGGGAGGGAGAAAGGAAGGAAGCGACAAAGGAAGGAAGGGAGAGAGAGTGAGAGCAAGAGAGAAAGAGAAAGCATCTAAGTCAGGGGAAAATGGGGTTCTTGACCAATTTCTCTTCAAAATGTAGCAGGAAAACCTCCCTGATTGATTTGCACAGATATTTTGGACAGTTGGGGCAGAGTCATATTGTGAGGGCAGCTGCCAAGGAAAGTTAGAACCTGCTTGCATCCTGTGAAAAGAAACTCAGCCCAAGCTCTGGAGCAAGAAGAGCTCATTAGCAACATGGTATTTTAAAAAGAACAATTCTAAATAAGATAAGTAAACAGCTACACTCTTAATTTACTGATAAGAGACATCTGCTATAATAATGTCTGTAAGTATAATATCATGTATGCACCTTGTACGATACCAAAGCAGTATGAAAACAGTTTGCAATGTATTAATTTATTAAATCTGTCTTGTTAAGGTGTCTTAAAACTGTCTGATTGATATTTTTACTTCAATAAAATAAAAAATAAATTTAAAAAAGAACAATTCTAATTTTACATTATAAAGCCTAGTGAAATGAAGAGAATACTAGTAGTATGAAAATGAGCTGTTCCAGGAATACAGTACTGGCAGGATGAGGGCTTGAACTCTGGCAGTAGCAGCTACAAGGAAGGAGGAATCACAGAGGGTTTGGAGGAAGTGTTCAAAGTGCTTGGAGGAGTTCAAAGCTTTAAATAAGCCAGAAAACTGGAAAAATGATGTTGCATTAACAAACTTGGGAAGCTAGAAAATGAAGTTTGTTTTAAGCAAGGGAAATGTAAATCAGTCTTGGGCATATTGAGTAAGAGCTGAATATTGAAATCCGATCAGCAGTTCAAAATGTTGGCATTTTGTGAAAAACAAGAGCTGGAGGTACAAATTTGCCATATAGCATTTATATCTTATTGACATAAGTACTACTGACACAATTCTACTGACAAAGCATTTTAAGTATTAAGCTTAATACATGAAAATACTTCGAACAAATGAAAATGGCAGGATAAATGAAACCTACTAAAAGCAGGGCTTGCGGCTCCTTGTTCACCTGAGCAGGCCCCACCACAATATAACCTGAAGGAATGGTACCACGCAGCTTGCAATGCCAGAGTGAAACTCAAACCACTTGGCTTCAAACATAATCTAATGTACAACCTAAGAGGTTTAGTAGTTCAGGGAAGTAGAGCGAGGAAAAGTAGAAATTCCTAAAAGCAAGGGAAACTTGAGGTCCACTCTTTGAGGATGTCAAAGAAATTAATCAAGAGCAATGTTTATTCTTGATGGGTCACATCAGTTCTGTAGCTCAGTTTTGTTGGAAAACAAGCCCTCATCTGCTCTGTTGCTAGAAAGTCAGTAAACCATTTGCCTAGTGGCCATAGATAAATCATCTAGCCTCAGGCCACAAGCTAAAGGTCCAGATTTCTGGGTTACTGTTAATCTCTACAAGCAGGACAAAACTTCCCATAACCATGAGTCCACTTGCAAATATGTAAGCCACAATCACTTCAACCCAAGCTAAGTATTCTAGCCATACGAAGGCCATTATGCCTGTCAAAGTCATCCTGATCATAAAAGTAAGGAGCAACCTAAATTTCAAAATGTGGTCCCCCAGACTAGTGGCATCAATGCCACTGGCCATGGTGCACCACCCCTGTGATCCCAGCACTCAGGGAGGCTGAGAAAGGACGACCACTACAAGTTTGAGGCTAGCTTCGGCTATACAGTGAACTGAAGGCTAGCCTGAACTTCATAATGAGACCCTGGCTCAAAAAATAAAACATAAGCCGGGCGTGGTGGTGCATGCTTATAATCCCAGCACTCGGGAGGCTGAGGCAGGAAGATTGTTGTGAGTTCCAGACCAGCCTGAACTACAAAGTGAGCTTAAGGCCAGCCTGAACTGCATAGTGAGACCCTGTCTCAAAAAGACAAAGAAAAAAAAAAAAAAACAAAACATAACATCTGAGAACTTTTTAGAAATGCAAATTTTTCAGGTCTTCCATCAGATATACTGAACCAAATGTAGGGCCTCAGGAATCTGTTTTAGCAAAGCTTATACATACTAAACTTATGAAACAGTGACATATGACTGAGGATGTAGCCCAGTGGCTTAAGCACCTGCCTGGCAAGCCCAAGGTCCAGAGTTCAGTCCCCAGTACCTCAAAAAAAAAAGTGATGTATGGGGACCAAAGTGATTCTAAACATTTTTCTCTACTACATGTAAAAGGAAAGAAACTAGGATAGAAAGCCAAAATTCAAAACTGATCATTTCTCTAAAGACAGACTACATTCAAATAGAAGAGCAGCGGCATTCACCATTATTACCCCACTACATTAAATCTGCCTGTGACCTCAGAACTAACCAGGTCATTGGCTTGATTTGGCCACACAGCATGCCTCAAAGCTTCCTTGTGCAATTATAAATTCTGTATTTCTAGAATTTTGTTATATAAATACAACAACACAGTCTTGCAAATAACCATTCTCCTGTTTACCATGAACAAATAGGAATGCAGGCAAATGATTTTATTTGCTTTAGTGTCTACGCTTTTCTAAAAGAACTAATTTCAAAGAAATAAAAATAAAAGAACTAATTTCTTTTTAAGGGTAAGCTACTGCTTTTACCATGGAATAGAGTAAAATATTAGTTGTTTCAGATGAAAGAACACCCACCTCATCTTCAGCAGGTTGGTAGATTGGAAGCAGAGCACAGCATGAGTTGCAAGACTGCACATTCTCAGGCTCTGCCTTCTTTTTTATTTTATTTTTTGCTTCATATTTTTCCAAAGCTATATTCAGAATCAGAAAATTTAAAAATTTTTAAAAATACAGATGGTGGGTCAAACCTCAACTCCAAAATACTACTGGGAAGGAAAATTTGACCCAGAAAGTTGAGGGGAAGAAAATGGAAAACAAAATAAACAAACAAAAAAGGCAATAGAAGGGATTAGACCAGCACTTTCTAACTAGCAAACAAACAATGGGGCTATAAGTTATAAAAGGTAGTCTAGGGTTGTGGAGATAGCCCAGAGGCATAAGCACCTGCCAGGACAAGTGCGAGGTCTCAGTCCCAAAGGTAGTCTATTCTTTTTCCTAGAAGGATATCTCATAGATCTCTCATTTTCTCTCCATTGAAGAAAGTGTAGCAAATGTTAAATACTGTTTTGTAGAAGAAAAAGAATACAGCTATTTTACACTTGGAATTCTGGTGGAAAACCCTAAAACTTTGATGCTTACCCCAAATACTAGTGAGGTAAGGTTTTGTTTCATGTTTATTTAAGACATATATATATATATATGTATAAGTATATATATACTTATAGCTTAGGGCTAGATGTGGTAGTGCACTCCTGTAATCTCAGCACTTGGGAGGCAGAGGCAGAAGGATCACTGTGAGTTCCAGACCAGCCTGAGCTACAAAGTGAGCTCAAAGGCAGCCTGAATTGCATATAGAGACTGTGTCTCAAAAAAAAAAAAAATTAATTAATTAATTAATCTAATCTAAACCTTGTCCTTATGCTTTCTGAAATAAATGTTTTGTAACAATAGCCTTAAAACTAATCTCAGCATTGTTGGAAAGTATTAATCAGGGCTGGGGATATAGCTCAGCAGTATCAGCACCTGCCTGGCAAGCACAATGTTCTGAGTTCAATCCCAGGTACCACAAAAAAATATTAAAAAAAAAAAAAAAAAAAAAAATATATATATATATATATATATATATATATTTTTTTTTTTTTTTTTTTTTGTCTTTTTGAGACAGGGTCTCACTATGCAGTTCAGGCTGGCCTTAAGCTCACTTTGTAGCTCAGGCTGGTCTCGAACTCACAACAATCCTCCTGCCTCAGTTAATCAGAAGAGTCTTCTGCCAAAGATGCTTAGAATAAGTTGTGTTTGGTTTTCCTGCCCCATGTTGGTAGTCTGGGCAATGTGGCACGTGATTGTAATCCTAGTGCTGGGGAGGCTGAAAACAGGTGGATCACTACAAGTCCAAGCTGCATAGTGAGACCCTGTACCAAATACATAAAAATATCTAGTGGGAACACAGGTCTAACTCCACCTCTGCTAAATTCTAGATCATCTGTTAAATTCTAAAACAAGTTTAATGTTTCCATTAACTAAATGCTTGCAACACTCAATATGTGCCTAGCAAAATTAGTGATTTTATTGCAAAAAAATCGGAAGCAAAGAGTAAGAAATGAGAGAAAATAAATTTTAAAAAAAAGTAGCTGAGACACTTTTTTTCACAGAATGGTAATCCATCATCCCGTCCACATTACTGTTCTCCCTCCTTGCTGTGAACTCTTGTAGAAACTCCTCCTATGCCTCACTTGACACTTATTATAAACTCTTTGATGGAGTTATCTCTAGTCCCTATCTGGCATTATCTTAAGGTCTCAGTTAGTAAGCACCTTGAGGGCAGGAATGTTTGTTATCATCTGCTGCTTTGGGTCCTGTGCCTTGCCGGGAGGTTGAGGAACACTGAGCAATTCTAAAGCTATTTGGGATCCACTTCGGACCAAATGAAGAAAGTGGGAAAAAAAGAAAAAAGTGGAGTGGGTGGGCAGAATGAAAGGGTGAAGGGCAAAGCTGCAGAGTTTGCAGACATGAAT
>PVKA01028259.1:0-29601 GCA_004027165.1 Ctenomys sociabilis
TGGTGAGAAGCCTACAGCCCTAGCTCAGTGGTAGAGAACTTGTCCAATGTATGTGGGGCTCTGTGTCTAATGACTAGTACAGGGGAAAAAACAGAACACACAATTCTGGAGTAGAAACCAGTAATCAGATGATGGAAATTGCACAAAGAATGATGAAATGTAGTATAGAGCTGGTTATACTGGGAAATACAATGTGCGCTTACAGATGAAATAATTCACTTCAAAAGAATCTGAGAAGGTGGTAGCAAACAAATGAGTAGGGGCACAGAAGATGACCACGTGATAATCATTACATAGTCGTGATAGGTAAGTTGGGGATCCTGATACAATCTCTGTATTTTTGTACAAAGTTCAAATTTTACATTAAAAATTAATATATACATAAAGTAACAATGCTAAAAGGGCTGAATTTTTGGTGATCAGAGTCAGCTTTGTGGGAATACATACAAAGCCCACAGAGTTAACGGAAAGGAAGGGCGAAATTTCTGTAAGGGAGATTATAGGACACAGGAAATGAATAAACAGAGAAAAGTGAACAATGAGTCATGTTAATCCTTGGTTTTTATCATTGAGAAAAGTGCTTTGCAGCATTTTTCTATCAGCTCTAAAAATCAGTTTTTATAAAACATATACCTTCATGGCCTTTTTCAGCATTGGGTATTTACTGTTAAGGGAAAGGAGAGAGTCAACAAAAAGTCAAATTTTAGGAAAGACAGACTCCTTTTAACATTTTTAGGTATGGGACAAGGGAAAGCTCATGAAATTTTTCATATCTTAAGGAGAATTCTTACTAGTTTCTTTTTTTTTTATTAACTATGGCTTACTTGAAGATATTGTTTCAGGAAATCTGTTTCATGTCCGCCGACAGAGGAAAAACTTCCCAGATTGTTATAAATATATGTCTAGAAGATTTAATATTTTTGAAGGGGCTAATAAAAATATTTTCTATTTCCAGATTCCTCCTGTTACTTTGTATTCAGAAAATCCTTCATTCTTTATTTTATTTTTTTTTGTGGCACTAGGGATTGAACTCAGGACCCTGAGCTTGCCCAGCAGGTGCTTATTCTACTAAGCTATCTCCCCAGCCCTCATTCTTTACTTTTTACAAGATAATATTTTCATTAATATTTTCTATTTGTAGTTTTATAATCATAAATAGGAATCATAACTTACTTTTCATCAATATAACAGTATTTCTCTATTCTCTTGCATAAAAGAAGTAATGTATTAATGGTAATTCAATGCATTTTTTTCTAAGTCAAAGAATGCATATAACTCAACAAATAATTCCGTCTTTTATCTTATTTATAAATGCATTTTTTTCCCACACCCTGCATCTACTACTATTTTGGTTGGGAAGAGGTTATAGTCAGGAAGGTGGAAGATATTACTTAAGGTGAATCAGAGGATCTTTGAGAAGAGAGAAGACAGATTGAGGAGCAAGAAGGAGTGAGGGCCAAGTGGCCCAGTCTTCCTTCTCTGAGTTTTGGCCAGAGTGGGAATACACAGAGTGGAGGGCTTTGCCTCATATTACATTTGCAGTACCAGAGGTAGCTTGTACGTTCATCTGAGAACAATCTTATTAGCAAAGATCTAGGGTCTCATTGCAGAGTGTGGGTGTGAGTTCAATGTCTTTGAAAGGATCTGAGGAGGTGGGCAGTTTAAGAGCAAGGTGTGGTGCTGGGGACAGAAGCAATTGTAAGGAATAGGAATTTGGCTTACATAGGGTGAAAGGACACTGAGGGGAGAATTATCCTAGCGGGGACAAGTTTAAAGAGAAGGCGAAGTCTGGACCAATTATGATCTATCACAGGGCCAAGAACACTAAAACAACAAAACACATACCAAATTCCTGAAATTTCAATAGGAATGTTAAATTTTACTCCATGACCTCCCTTAACTCATGTGACAATCTTTAAGAAATATCACAAGTGTGCAGTTTGTTTCTTCTGCTCCTTCTTCCATCTTACTAAAAATGTAGATATATGGGCCAGTGAGATAGCTCAGTAATCTAAAGTGCTGGGTTAAGCAAGCTTAGGCAAAGAGTGCAGGGACAGTGGTTCAGTCCGTGGCATCACATGCCGCTCAAGCTCTGCCCCCCGGGTGGGCTGAGCTGTCCCCTCTCCCCCAAAATATGTAGCTGTGCCCTTAGATAATGAAAGCAGATCTACAGGGTAGAGCAAGGTAATACAGAGAGAGCTCGGGAGACAGCTCAGTGGCATAGCACTTCCCTAGCAAGTGCAAGGTCCTGAGTTTGATTCCCAGTTCCAAAACAAAACAAAACAAAAGCCAAACCAAAACCAAAACAAAAAACAAACAAAAAAAAAAAAAAACAAAAAAAAGAAAAGAAACCCAATACCAAAGTGGGAAGGGGATAATATAGAGAATCTGGTCTCTGCCCCGCACCACTGTGCACCAACCATAGCATCTCTGTTTCTCTGCTACAGATTTTGGGCTTGGGAGGAATAAATTTGTCTGCCATCTAAGTCCTTATCTGGTTGCTCTCTTGTGCCTGAACCTAATCCTGACAAATCCCATGTATCAGGTGGAGTTTCTCGGATGCAGACTGAAATAGACACTGACATGCAAAGTTGTCTTAGGGGAGACAGTTGAAGTGCAAATTTGGAAGAAGAGACAGGATTGGGAAGGAGAGGAGCTGTGATATATTTATAACAAGACCTCACCTGGAGAGCTGGGGAGGTAGCTCAGTGGCAAGCACAAGGTCCTCAGTTTGGTTCCTGGAACCATAAATAAATAAATAAATAAATAAATAACCTTACCTGACCCCACGGGGAGCTCTGCTGCTAGCTATCGAGAGGTGTCCCACATTAGGGGAATGGTATTTGCTTATATTCTCCTTCAGTGTGAGCTACCTCTGGGGAAGGGAATATGACTGTAGCTGAGGCAGTCACTTTAGTCAAAGAATAAAGGATGACAGCTGAGGTAAGTTGGCTCGCAGCATTTACAACAGCCTGGAGAACATATCTTCTATTCCTAGAAATGGATCAGGAGAGCACCGCAGTTTCTCCTCCACTACTCAAGTCTCTCTTTCAAGACAGTGGGATGTAGTAGATAGCTTCAGAATGGCATCTCTGTAGTGAAGTGCTTTCAATCACAAGTTACAGAATGCCTAACTTTAACATAAAGGGCTGGCTTGCAGAAAAGTATCTTAAAGTCAGCCACATTTGAGTGTCAGTGATAAACAGCTACATGATATTTACCTTTTTTTTTTTTTTTGGAAATAATAAGGCCTTAAACTGAAGGTGTGAATCTCAAACTATGGATCAGTCATTTCACAGGGACTGAAATGGTTTCGCAGAAACTTTCACCTTCTCAGAGGCCAACTTGTAGCTGGAAACCATTGCAACACCCATGAGTCCTGTGGGGTTGCAATGGTTTCCTCCTGATAAGGAGACAGAGGCATGAGACTAAGGCTGACCTTCTCGTCCTCCAGATCTGTACCACCCTGCGTTCCAGTCCACCATGTATATGGTTCATCCATATCTTCTAGTTCCCAATGTGAAACACTATTTTTCTTCACTTTGATATTTATAAAGAGTACTTATTATTGGTGGTCATAACATCAAATAGTGTGGAGAACCACTCAGACTGCTTCAAAATGCAGGACACCGGAACTGTATAGGTCACATATGTATAAGTCACATATGTATAGGTCACATGTATTGTGCACCAGACAGAGGTAGAAGATTTATGCTTATGAAGGCACTTATGGAGGAGGTAGTGCTTCTGAGGACCCCCAGGGATGTGATTGATTGTCTGGTGTAAGTGCACAGAGGACCCAGTTATATAACCATGGCTTTGCCAGGTAAGCATGCATGCACTGGTTACAGTGCTATGTAAGAATGTAAATATGGGATAACGACCTATAAGAATTATACAGTAAAGATGCAGTGAGCCTTTGTGCTCTTGGGGTCTGTTCATGCTGCCTGATGCTAGTGTACATAATTTAACCTGAGGACCTCACCTGTGAATATCTGCCCTGGGTTTCCCAAGCCAGCCAACAACTGGCATAACTGGCAGAACATTGAGGTGGTAGCTGTGGAAATAGTACCCTAAGGCAAGGGAGAGCCCCAGGGAATAGCTGATACATGACCGAAACCTTGCCATGGCTATCTGTGGTTACTTTCTTAGCATCTTTGAAGGCCCCTGAGGGAAAACTAGTCTGTTTGGAGCCCATTGATGTCTTAAAAGTCTTGGAAGCAATAGACCAGCAAAGTCCTCCCCACACCTGTGAAACAGTTGGGTGGGTTGCATGTTCATCTCTCTCTTCTGCTGCATAAGAGACAGATGGTGTTGTCTGGCCAGTGGACCATCTGCAGTAGAGCAAGGAGGGCATTGAGCAATGGCTGGCTGCTGTTGAGTTCATGTCGCAAGGCACAGGAAGCACTGCCTGCTCCAGAAATGTCTTCATAAGCATAAATTTTCATGTCTGAGAAAAGCCCCAGTAAAATCCCCTGGTTTTTCATGCTAGGCCAGCTAGTCATCAAGAAGTGGAGATAGGGGAACACTTAGCCCAGGCAGGAGGATTGGGGTGGGGGAAGTGCTGCCTACCTCTATCTGCTACACAACACGTATGACCTACACAGCTGGAGCTACAGGAGCTAGCAAAGCAACTGAAGCAGATGGCAAATGAAATAGTGCCTTCATGTCTGCTATAGCTGTAGGAAGATGGGGTTGATGTCACACAGTTAAGCCCACAGGAGATGTTACAAATAACCAGCATAGCCAGCACCCATTGTGTAAGTCAGGTTCTACAGGATGTGCAGAGGACAGGCCCAGAAGCAGGTAATCAGACTATGATAAATTGGTTGATGTTAGCGACTCGTCTGGTTTGGGAGAATTCAGGTGACCAATCAAAACAAGTCACTAAATGGACAACCTGTCAGACTTGGTAACTGCACTACATGAAATGGGAATGTATAGGGGACCTGTCCAAGATCTCCAACTGCCTATATGTGGGAAAGGATGAAATAATACACAAAGACAAATTTAACAACACATGAATGGGGGCTGGGAGGTCAATGACTCAGGATGGGCAGAGACAAAAACACTCCAAGCCAGCCACTAACTATTGATTGGATGCACACAATGATAGGAGGGCCTGGCGGGAGATTCAAATTTGGCAGAAGGCTCAGAGATGGATGATTCATTGGGCAATGGATAATCCTGGGCTGACTCAAGAGGGCAGAGATGATCCCATACTAAGAAGGATCGTGCCAAGAGTGTTTTTTCAATCTTAGTGCTCTTAATTTAGTCTTAGTGGGTGGAAGAGGATAACCCACCTCTAAAGAGTTAATGATAAACCTCAGAAGGGTGATACTAATAATTCCCAGCCTCCACTTATCCCTTAGAAAAGTATGCACAGGTAAACACATATGTGCTGGTTATAGCATTACGTAAGAATGCAAGTATGAGGGCTGGGGAGATAGCTCAGTGGAATAAGCACTTTTCTGGCAAGTGCAAGGGCCTGAATTCAATCCTCGGTTTTGCCAAAAAAAAAAAAAAAGAATGCAAATATGAGACAAAAACTTGTATAAGAACTATGCAATTAAGGTGCAGGGGCTCTTGCACCTTTGCTCTCTGCTCTGTGCTGCCTGCTATTGTTGCTGATGGCTTGCACATGTGTTTTCTTTAACCTGAGAACCTCACCCATGAAAATTTCCCTTGGAGCCTCTCAGTGGGCTGACAAATATTCTCTCCCATTTTATTAATTTTTCTACATTATGTGTACCACCACATCAACCTGTAAAAACTAGAATACTTACATAGTAAGTCCCTTAGAGCAAGAGTAGAAATACATGATAATATCCCACTGGTCTTCTCAAAGTGTAGTGTGAGATGATGACAAATAACAGGACTTCGTAAACATCCTAGAAGCTAAATAGCAATGACAGTGATATATACACAAAAGACCCCGCACCAAAGTGTGTCTGTCTGTCATCTTGGGCTCTGTGACCTGGCAGTCTGACCTCTGATCCTCCAGGGAAGTCTCTGAGATACCAGTTATATGAGTTATGTTTCAGAAAATTCCTTCCACTCTCTCATTCTATCTGCATTAAAAAAACAACAAAAAAACCCAACTAGCTATAGAGAATTCTATTATAGACAACTAAGATCTTGAACACATGCCCCTAAAGGACAAATGTAGTCAACAAAGATTCATGTCAGCCAAATCTACCTTACATATATTAATTGTGGAGGACCACCTGAGCAGCTCTACTTGAAAGAAGAGAAGCTGTTTCCATTTTGAGCCCAATCCTATTTCCTCATATTGTTATGTAGAGCTGGCTAGGACTTCTGTTTATCCTTTGATTGGCCTGAAGCAATGTATATTGGTCTAGCTGAGGCACTGATAGTCTTTGAAGGTGGTGTGCATGTTTCCCTGGTAACCTATACCTGCTGCTCTTCAATGTGAGCTGGGTGGAGACAGGACAGAAGAGCTAATGCTCTGTGCTGCCAGCTGGGATCAAGCCTCGAGACAGAGGCTATGACTTTCTGGGGCTTGAAATTCTACGTCAAAGCTGAAGTACCAGACTTCCCAAAACAGTAGATACTATCTCTATGGTATAATAGTATAATGCAGATTTACTCTCTCTGCATATCCTCCCTGCATATGGCAGAGGTAAAGTTAGGCCGCCCACCTAGCTCAGCTCATAGTAGTCACCTACTTCCCACAATTCTCAGTCCTCAAGCCACTCCTCCACTGAATAAAACCAGATGAGGCCTTGGTCACTCTTGGTTCTCGAAAGCCATCTTCATGGCTGAACTTAGAGCCCCTTGACTCCCCAATGATTGAAAATATAATTTAGTGTCTTTATTTTAACCATGGGTTGCATTGAAAGTGGTAGATTGGAATAAATTTAATAGGATTCCAATAATGTAATGTTGGTATTAAAAATATTGGCTTCTTGGACTGAGATGAAGATCTGGAAGTGTCTCCTACAATTAATGACACTGGAACTTTCACTTGTTAATATCCTGACTTTAGCTTTAAAGCTTTAGACTTAAATTTGCATCTGTGTTATGTTAATTTTCTTCTTTTCCTGAGGGAAATAAAGAGTATTAACTGAATAACATCATTCAATTCCATGCCACAGTGAAAGTGATTTTTTCAAGTCACTTGTAGAATATGCCTCAGTTTCAAAACAAAAGTGTAACAGTAGGAGATAGCTTCACTTTCTTCTTCTTTTCCTTCTGATCTGTTTTGTTATTAAGTTAGATGAACTACTTAACAGAACCTTCAAAGATAAAGTTTATTACAAGATCAAAACTTCAGCCATGGCTCTGTCATAAAAATCTTAACCACTAAAAATGTCATTTATGGTCAAAACCAGTTATCAAGGACTTGAACATACCTCACCTCCCAGAATACAGTATTTCTCTGAAACATTTTCAACTTTCACAGTACCAATAACTACTTTTGTGTTGACACTTAGCATGGAGGGAGTCTCAAATCTCTCCACTCTTGCAGGCTTCAACTGAGGTTGATTTTGAGATTTGCCCAAAATGATTTACTAAGAATAATCCATTAAAACTATTTCTGAAGGGTTCCCTTTTCGTTGCCACTTTGCAAGTACCGTCCTTCAATGGTACACACTTCTGCTGCCGTGATTATACAATACACAGATCTGTGTCACATGGAAGTGCGCAAGAGCTCCACTTGATACATGGAAGTCTCAGATCGAAGGAAAGGGTCAGACCACACTTTGACGAGACTTCAGAAGATCAGGTTACTGTATTTTTAGTTTTATTTTTTATGAACTTTAGATGGAAGTCCTATGAAAATGTGAACATAATTTATAGGTAATAATTCTATATAATATTGTCAGTGAAGAATTTTAATGGAGATATCCACATCTATGATCTACAGTAGATTTAATTAATGGGTTCAATTTTTCATTTTTCATTGTGTCCATGCCACAATGCCACCAACTTTGTCATTCCAACTTCTGAAGCAAGGTTCATCTTTCTTAGCACAACTGACATTTTGGTGCTAGTTAGTTCTTTTTTTTTTTTTTTTTTTGGCAGAACTAGGGATTGAACTCAGACCCTTGTGCTTACCATGGAAGTGCTTATTCTACTGAACCATCTCCCCAGCCCCAGTGCTAGGTAGTTCTGCTGGGAAGCTGACCCATGTATTATAAGATGCTTACCAGATCTCTGGCTTCTACCTATTGGCTCTTAGTATCATTTCTTGTCCTACTGTTGTAACAACTGAAATTTGCCTCTAGACATTGCTAATGTCCTCATATTGTAGCAGAAAATGCCTTCCCCCTTCAGTATACTTCAGTTTGTATTCATTGCCCACTTAACAGTTCCTGTTACAGCGCCTGTTATAGTTTGCAGTTCCTGTTACTTCTGTTTCTTTGCCTTTTTTTTTTTTTATTAAAGAGAATGCAAAAACTGGGTATGGTGGCAAGTGCCTGTAATCCCAGTGCTTGGGAAGCTGAGACAGGAGGACCACTATAAGTCTGAGCTGCATAGCAAAACGCTGTACCAAATAAATAAATAAATAAATAAATAAAATATTAAAAATTTTTTTAAGATAATGCAAAATAGTAACAAAAAAGATTAGAGGGCTGACCAAATAGCTCAGTGGATTAAAGGACCTACAAGCAGGTGCAGGGCTGGGGGCTCGATCCCCAGGTCTGCTGTGCTGGCCCCACCTCTGGGGCATGCTGAGACAGCAATTGAGACTGGTCTCGATGGCATGTGGCTGTTGTCCCAGCTCTTGGGAGGCTGTAAACAGGCTGATCACTATGAGCCTGATGTAGTAGTGAGACCCTAAACACCCTGTAGACCCATCCCTAAAAAAATACAAAAAAAAAAAAAAAAGATTAGAAACAATACAGAATTGCTCTAAACAAAAATAATAGGAATTCGACAATGGTTGTTGTTTTGCATAATGTTATTTTCAAATTAGTTGTTTAGCTTTCCAGATATAAACATGCAAAATTGGTTTTAAAAAGTTATAAGAAATTAAACAGGAGAAGAAAAAAGAATTTAAGCATTAACTTTTCCTTTCAGTAGACAAACAGAAATCAGCAGTACAGTTATCCAAACTATCTTGTATATATACACAAATATACTTTTGCCCCCTTTCTTTCTTTTTCTTCCTCCTCCTTTCTTTTGTTCTTTTCCTCATTCCAGTTTTCTATTTCCTTTGAATAGGTTCTTTTCCTTTCACAAAACCTATTGTATCTTTCAGATTACTTCTGTTTCTTAAAAATAGCTGGTTACCACAATGCATAGCTGGCTATCATGATGCATATTGTAAGAAGCAATCAAAGATAGTCACATATTTCACCTGTGTACTTCCCCTTTCAATCCCATAAAAACCTCCCTCTCAGCCGTTGAAGTCTAATATTTTGGGGGGATGATCCTGATCATTGGCTGTCAATGTAAAATAAATCTGCCTTCAAGTCCCGGGCGATGTTTTCATTGTTTCTGATTGCCGTTGCACCATGAGAGACAGAATCACATCTAATTGAAAATCACCACTTTAAAAGCTGGTTAGTTTTCAAGCTGACTTTGGCTTAATCAATCTTTCTTGGTCAAGAAGGGGCTTGAAATACGCATATATATTGAAATTTGTTCTCTTGAGGAAGAGAATTTGTTCTCTACCATGAGAAAGGCATTTATACAGTTAATACTTCACTTTCAGGCTGGGCTATAAAATGAGACACATAAATCATGGTCACCTCAGCTGATCCAAAGAGCTGTGACTAAGAACCACCTCAGCTGTTCCAAGCTGAAGCTACAACTCCTTTATCTAACATTAGATATATGAGATAATGTACAAAACTGGGTTGGTTTTGTCTTGTTTTGTTTTAATGTGGAGATGGCATCTCACTACATAGTTCAGGCTGGACTTGAACTCATGATCTTCCTGCTTGGCTTCCTGTTGTTAGACGTGTGTGGTACCATTAAGGTTTTGTGGTTTACTATGCAGCAAAAACTATCTGGTACAAACCCATTAGTCAGAGTAGTTTATCCAACACTTAATTACATTGAGTTTTGTTCTCTGCTTGCTTACTGTACCTTGAGACTTATACTCTGCTTATTTCCTCTGACTGTAGCTAATCCTCTGTGTCAGGGATGCTTCTGCTTCGTATCGGTCTAATCTACTTTTCTAAGAACTTCTCACAGTCATGTGACCATCTATCTACTTGAGCAGAATTTAGGTGAAACTACTTTTTTTTCAAATTATTTTTGAGTAGTAAGTCTTTTTACAGAACTTTGACATTATTTATTTTTGTCAGATATATTTTTTAAAGTATTTTCTTCTAATCCATTACTTTTTCCATTTATTGAATAGTATTTTCTGATAAGCAAAAAAAAATCATAAATATGATTGAATGTAAAGTATTTTTTATGGCTAGTGCCTTTTTTGTTCTAAGAAATCTTTGCTTAGATTGCAATAAGATTCTCCAGTGTTTTCTTTATGATTTGATCTTTAGCTTTTATGGCTTTTTTCATATTTAATACAGGGTTTACAGGGTTTCACTACAGAGATCAGACTTGTAGTAATTCTCCAGTTCACAGCCTCCCGTGTGTTGGGATTACAGGGCATGGCACCATGTCCAGTCTCAGTCGCTGTCTCAGTGTGGCACAGCGCCCTGGGGGAATCAAGCCCCAGTACCTGCGTGCCTAAGAAGGTGCTTTAGTATGCTGAGCTATCTGGATGGCCCTCTAGCTTTTATAATTTAACGTCATAATTTTAGCTGTTATATTAGAGTTATGATGTATGTAGAATAACTTATACAAATCATGAGGCAAAGATTAATTTTCATCCATTAGGTACTCATCTTTAGTAATTTTAATGAAACATATCATGTAATTTTAAAAAGCAAGAATGTTTGTGTGTGTGTGTGTGTGTGTGTGTGTGTGTGTATGTGTGTTATAGGCTCAAAACAAGTTTTAAAAGCATAGAGATAAAATTGGAAATAATTACAATCAGACTAATTAGATGACTTTACCAGTGGTTATGATTTTATTTATTTTATTTTTTTAAAACTTTTTTCTCATTTTATTTGAAATAATATACAAGACTATAGTGTGCAAAATTGAGGGGCAACATCATGGTGTGTAAGAAACTGAAGTCAATTTTACAGCTGTGATTCCTAACCAGAACACCACTTGGTAAGTAACATGAAAGCCATGATTGTAGCTCAGAGCCAAAGCAGCTGTATTGCCAATGTCTCTGCTCTAATTTTAGACAGTTGGAGGAAAAGTAAAGTGCAAGTGTTGCACTGCAATACGTGCAAAGACTGCCCCCACCATAAGGATATGATGACAAAATACAATTAATTGGCTGAGAACATACAGGACACGAAGTTAAAAAATAGAAGGGTGTCAACTGTTAATAGCACCATGGCAGTGACTATATCCCAGTGCTATTAGCTACTTTACCTTGGCCCAGACTGGGCTCCACTGGAAATAATGGACTAGTGCTGCCACCTGGTGCAAAATCAGCATGCCGCCGCTAAATGTGACAGGCGGCTGTTCTCACTGGGACAGTGACACCATCCACCTGCCACGAGTTCTATAGTCTCTTGGCACTGGCCAGCCTGATGGGGCCTGCATTTGGCACAGATGCTGGACCATGTGGTGGATGCTCGTGAGAGCCCACCTCCCAGCTTCTGCTTCTCTCCATCATGTATACAGATTAATAAGCAGTAAGGAGCCAATATATAAACAGCAGTTACATATTTTTAAATTCCCCTTCATACAATTTAAAATAAACATATATACACTTTGTCTCTTTCTACTGAACTTTAGCACCACAGGATATCAATTTTCAAGCCTATATTACCTGATAGACATATATGAAGGTTGGAAGAAAATAAGGCAGTTTGGTTTACAGTGTTGATGGTTTTAGCATACTTAATGCTCTAATGGAGAAAGCAAATCCTTACTCATATTATTAGACTCAATGTTATCAGTATCTTATGGTCACACAAATTCAGGAACAACAGTGAGACTTTGATCTTCTCAAGCCTTTCCATCAAGAGTCAACATCTATGCAACTATAGACTTAAGAACATAGCATTCTGGTTTAATGTTGTTCTGAGCCTGAATAGGTTCTTTTCCAACAGTCAGGATTTAAACGTTTTTGTTCTTCAGCCAAAGCCTTTGCTTCTAATGTGTACATCCTCCTCTCTTCATTCTTCATTTTCTTCCACCAGTTATCTTTCCCTGGCTACATCTGAGTATATTCAACTCTGTACATTTTGGCAAAAAGCATGAAGGCATTTATTGGTCTTTTACACTTATTAGGAGAAGTGGCACTCACAGTTCCTGAGCTGTGGTTTTTGACAGCTTTAGCATACCAAGAATTAGAAGAGAGCTGTGACGATCCAGGCGAGTCACAATTTTTACTGAATCCAGATCCTGCAAAGTCTTGCCCGCTAGGCCCTCTACAAGACAAGAATGCATGGCACTGACGAGCCATACTGCTCAGCATGTAAACTGCAGGAGAATCCATAGGTGTGAAGTCATAGCTTTTAAATGTATCAAAAACACCTGAATCGTCAAAATTAATGGCATCAGAGTGTGCAGGAGGCAGGCAGACATCACCGATGTGGACCTCGCAGCACGGAATGCCATGCTGCACCAAGTGAGGCTTGGGCAGAAGGACGACAAGCCTTTATTTTTAACATAGAAAGGGTGGTCCAGCTTGCACTCTACTGTAAGTAAACCATCTTTTACTGTGCCAGGATCAAAAGTCAACTTCAGTACAGATTCACCAAATGATACACTTTCTTCATGTGATAACAACTTCAGACCATCAGAACCATATCCCTTATGCATGCCCATTTGGAGACCTTCCTCATTATCACAGCCTTCAGCTCTAGCAAAGTCTTCCACATCTTGCCATTCTTTATTGCTTCCCTTATGAAAGCACAGTCGAGTGCCTTTTAAGAAACAGTGCCAAACAGTTGAGGGCCAGGAATTACACCATCCCAAGTCATCATCATCTGACAGGGAGGACATGCAGAAAATACCAGATTCTGACTCACTGTTTGCCCTCTCATGTCTCACTGGTGTTTCCTCCTTCCAGTGGTGATGAGGCTTACTCTTTGAAGAGGAGGACACTGGTAGTGGGCATGCATAGGAATGTAAACTTTTGCTTGTAGCAATGATGTGTGCAGGAGATGATCTGTTATAAAATGAGCACTACATGAGTGGACTTTGTGGGCTGATGGCAATATTTGCTAATTCAGTCAGCCAATCCACCTCGTTTTCATGGTAAGTATTTTCTGATATGTCTGAGGTATTCTGGTTCCAAGATGATCTTGGGTACTCTTGATGTGAAACTTATGAACTTAAATGATATATGGCAGACTGGGTAGGATTGCTCTGAACAGCCTGAAGTTCAGGAAGGTCATCAAGCTCCATGTGCTTGTCACAGGAGTTGTATCCAGGTGAGGATGGCAGGTTCTCATTACACTGTAGCAACTCCAGGGAGTCGTTCACTCCCTGCGCTCTCTTGTCCATCGCCAGCAGAAGTTTCTGTACTGCATTAGGCATCTGGTTTGTTTTTGCTTCCCACACCATGTTATGGTGCTCTGACAAACCCGTCGCCATTACCAAGTCTTTCAAGCTTCGTCTTCCCAGTTATGATTTTAGATGATTTTTTTCTTCAATAAGTCAACATACTCAGCTATTTACTGCTTGGCAACTAGTCAGGTTGCTGGGTGCTTTGGTTTAATTCCAGGTACTGCACAATTCCAAGAACCTCTGAGGTGATCCCTCTGGAAACTGGAGTTAAGAAAAAGGTGGGCCACAATCCTCTGACCTGCCTATCGTATTTCTGGGAAGTGTATCTTATGTACAATCACAGCTTGAAATTCAGAATCTAAGGTAGCAAGGAAGAAGGAGTAAATCCATTCCACGGAAGATATTTTCACTGAAATTTCAGTTGATGGTATTGTAACTTAGTACTTATTTCTTCTGAATTTCTAAAGCCTTGAACCATGAAATAAATGATAAAAACTTTTGTTTTCACAGAAGGGTGTCAAATTGCACAGCTTCTGTGTTTAGTTTGGAGCATGGACAGAGAAAATACCAGAGAATTCTGTAACTAAGAATGTCTGCATCTTGACCTTGTCATAGGGAAATACACTCTCCCACTGCTCTGCCTGTGCATTATTCCTTTTTCAATTAGACTTTCTTGTTTGCCCTGAAATAACTAAACCTTCTCTTAAAGGGGCAGTGACTACCCTTTCTACTCTCCACTTACTAACCCTGCTAACTAACCCTTCTCCTCTTAGAGAGTAACTAACCCTCTTTGCTATTCACTTAACTCTACCCAGAGCTTCGCTCCTTGTGTTCTTAGACTGTATAGTTAGGTTTTTGTAGTAGATTTGTTCTATTCCCATAACTTATTACCCTCAACAGTTTCTTCCTAAACAGTGCTAGCTTCCAGAGAGTGTGCCACAAGGCCGTGCAACATTGGCAGGAGATAAATGGGGTTGGAGATGAAATGCAAAGAATTAGTAAAAAACCAAGCAAACAAACAAGACAAAATAAAATCAAAGAGAATTGCAGTTCTGAGAAAATGTGATGGATCCGAACAGCCTGGTTTTAGAGAAGATCATGTGGCATGATCAGCTTTAATCTGGGATAATGAGAACAAAGGCATAGCTTTCAAGCTATAAGGCAGGAAAAGTAAGATATCACATAAAGTGAGTCATATGATTAGCTGGCTCAAGAAAGCAAGAACAACTATTTCCAACACAACCCATACATGTACATATATAGGCAGCGAGGAATACCAAAATGAATTGATGAGTGAAGCAAAAAGCCTCCCAGGATAGGGAAATAAATTTTTGACTAGACAGAATTCACTTGCACATCAATAAAAATCATTCACATTGCTCTCAGCTTTGTGAATTCGTAGTCATAGAATAGCATAAAGATACTTAAAGCACAAGGTGTCTAGAATCAAGTAATCTGGAAAGAAAGGCACTAAAATACCCAGACATTAAAATCTTTCATAATTTTCCCTATCTGACTCACTGTTATATCATATCCTACTTTTCTTCAGTTTGATCAGTCTCAATTCACCTCCTCCTTTTTTCATAAAACTCATCAATTTTGTTCAGGTGTTTGTTACACCTTCATAGTATTGGCATAGTATCTTCACACCCAGGCTTTCACTCTAGTCATCAAGGTGAAGATATATTAAGTATTACCTTTATAAAGGTAAAGATTACCTCTCTCCCTTCCTTCCTAATATATGTATATATATATATATTTTTTAATTTTTTTATTTTTTTTTATTTTTTGTATTTAGGACAGGGTGTACAGGGTCTCACTGCAAAGATCAGATTCATAGTGATCCTCTTGTTTATAGTCTCCCAAGAGCTGGGATTACAGGGGCACACCACAGCTTGTCTCAATTGCCATCTCAGTATGCCCGCAGGGGCGGGGCCAGCACAACAGGCTGGGGATCAAACCCCTGGCCCCTGAGCCTGCTTGCAGGCACTTTAATCCTCTGAGTTATTTGGCTGGCCCTCTTTTTTCTTATTTATTTACTTACTTACTTTATTGGTACATTTTAGATACACATAATGGTCACATTCATCATAGGGAATTTGTACCTGTACTGATATATCTTTATTTCTATTTCTCTTTACCTCTCACTTCCTTTCAACCCTTTTTTTTTTTTCTCATTTACAAAGCGTCATTTCAATCTTGTACTTTTCTAATTTTTTCTCTTCCCTTCCCCCACCCTTTGCCTGTTTCCCCTTTCCATTTGAAGAATGACTTTTTTTTTGCATTTCAATAAATTTTATTGAAAGGCATATCTTTTAGTACCAAACATAATGGTAGTTGGTTAGGTTACCTCTGTCAACTCAAAATTAATACTGATGTTTTTAAAACATTGAAATGTATCAGCCTTGTGATAGAACTGAAGTTATTCATCAAGCACGGCTTACAAAAAGTTGAAGGTAGCATATACTGTGGTTCTTTGGTTGACATTTCAATGGTCATTTATCTATAATGTGATACCAAAGCAGGTATCCATTCTGGACAGACTCAGGCTTCAGGCCTCGCTGAGCTGCTCTGCACAACACTGATAGTATATTCACATCTTACATTCATTGGCTCAAGTGGAAAAGTATGAAAGCTACCTCACCGATCTCATAATTACAGAGGTGCTGTTCCTTCTTTTCTTAATACCTAGTATAGAAATTTGTGGAAAATATTCTATTCCTTAAAAAAAACAAAAACCTAGAAGCAATAGCAGTTTTGTAGAAACAATTCATAGTAAAACCTGGAGTGCTTTATCTAGCCAGAACTTAGGGTAAAGCAAGTGTTCAGTGTGTTAATTGATTATGAGTTACTATATAATAGAAAGTGTTTTTTTTTTTTAAATAGGATTACACTGAGGAAGTAGATTCTACATAGAAATTTTTACCATTACACAAACATAGCCTGTTTTTTATAAGAAACATTAAAGATAGCTTAATGAATATGTCCAACTTACTAGGTCTGTATTCTGGCTTAATAAAAAGTCATCTGTAACTTACATTATTACTTGCATTATGGGTGTCAAAAAACTATTACATTATCTAGAATATAAGCATTTTGCCTTAAAAAAAAGTGCATGTGTGAAATGTTGGTTTTGATGTAAACCTTGTAATTAAAACTTGAACATTTAAATTAAGTAGGTTACCATTTTCAGTATCACCTGAACATATTGATCCAATACAGAAAGTTAGGTTAATGTTAGAAGTGAAGATTCACAGTTCACCTTTTCAGGCTTGTATTAAGTATTTCACATTTATGCCTTTAGCTTTACAAATGAGTTTGAATCTAACAGTCCTCCTATAGCATTATATTAGTTAGACAGCTTTACCAAGTTGGAGAGAGAACATTATACTGTTCTAGTTGTGATGTTTTCAGGCTTCATAACTTAAATCCATCATAACATTATGGAATCCACAGTTAAGGGTTGTAGAGAAAGACTTCAAAGCAATATTTTTTGTTGCTGCAACAATACTATTTATGTACAGAACAAAAAAACATCTTGGGTTAAATGTTGACATTAAGTTTTGAGTAGGAAAAGACAAATCATTACTCTAAGTTAACTTAGATGGCAAAAACATAAAATATTTTTATGAATTACTTTTTAGAGTTTTGGTTGCAAATAGCAGTATGTGACACAAATTGAAAATTTTCAGAAACTCCAGCAGATCGTCTGCTATGTATAATATTCAGGTTCATAATGATTCTGCATATAAGCTCACAGTTATGAGTTCACATATAGATCAAACGTTTGGTCCTGTTATAATTTTAAATGAAGTTGGATTATGGGACTACAGCAAAATGTGCAATTAAAAAAAACCACTACTTGAGGGCTACTCTAAAAACTCAGGTTATTAAAGAGGATGTTTTATAAGCTGCTAATTTGATGAAAAGAGATGGGATGAATCCTTTTCTTAAGAGTGTTGTACCTTATATACCTTCAAAAGTGAGCTGACTAGATTGGTGATGTTATTTTTTCTCTTTTGTTATTTCAGATTCAGATGGTTTATTTTGAATATTATATTTTAGTGTTTCAATTGTAGAAAAAACCCCAACTTTCTTTATACAGAGGAAAACATCCAAATTTGCCTATTAAGAAACTGTTTCAGGGATTGCTGAGAGGTGAGGTATTCTATAGTAACTGTGCTTCAGTTGCCATGCAGTAAGACCAGGTGCAGTCCACTTCAACTTCTGAACGTTTGGCTTGGAACACTTGTTTGCTGACTATTCAGTTAAACGCTTGGCTACAAGCTCTTGCCAGGTCAGATCCCTGCCACTTATCTTGGAATGCTTCTGAAGGCCTTCCACTCCTTCTGTTAACTCTACACACTGCTGTGCTTGGATCTCCAGTGCAGTGATAGATAAGGCCAACACAGAAGACTTTGCTTTAGAGAAAATGATCCTGCAGTGACATGCCGTAAGCCAAGCTTCCAGTCTTTTAAAATTTAGGCAATTTTTCCTTTCAAATGGCAAGTTTTCTTGAATGAGTGAATAATAGAGTTGTAGAAATTGCTTTTTTTTTTTTTTTTTTTTTTTTTTTGGTGGTGGAACTGGGGATTGAATTCAGGCCCTTGAGCTTGCCAAGGAAGCGCTTATTTCACTGAACCATCTCCCTGGCCTGAGTTGTAGAAATTGAAAAGCAGTGGTAGCTTTGATTTTTCAACACACTTACTCCAGTACAATCTTTTCCATTCTCATCAAATATGAAACAGTGAACCTCTACTGACTTAATCAGATCAAGTCAGTTGCCAATGCGACATTTCTTTCCCTTTCTATTGATTTTACAGCCAAATAAAAGCAGCTCAATCCAACACACCTAAGCTGCTTGGGTTGTACCTTCATTTTAGACAGGAATCTGCCCAGTAAATTCACTGCTAGAGAAAATGTCTCCGTATCAAAGCCAAAGAACTGAGTAAGACTAAGAAGATCTTGTGCTTCTAAGTCCCTTAGTCTTTCAGTCATCCTGAGGCCATTATGGTGTGCAGATTCTATTAGTCTCAAGCTGCAGACCTTTGGCTGACATCTCGCCTGCTGCTCCAACAGGGCATTCAGCGGGTACAGCAGTTTCTGGGAGGCAGTTGTTGTCAGTACTTCTATCATCTTGGCAGAGACTGTGGCTCCTCGGTGTGGCCAACCTCCTCAGGCCTGCTCTCACCTCGCCCCACGATAACAGAAATGACAGGCCTAGGAGGTGAGGTCGCTCTCTGGGGCAGGAAGGGGAGAGGCCCCGGGAGGGAGAAGTGTCCATGGTGGAGGTCTCCGCTGTACCTCGGAGACTACACGGCCCTCCTCTCCCTGGGACCGAAGCAAAGAGAAAGAATGTCTTCTTATTTCATAATGTCTATTATACATTTTGGTTCTTATATACACTTCCAGTTTTTCACATCACAGAAAGAATGTGATAGTTATATGTTTGTCAAACTGGGTTAACTTAAAATATGGTCTCAAGGCCCATTTAGTTATAAATATCTCATTTATTTTTATTTATTTATTTATGGCTGAGTGGTACTCCATTGTACTGGAGTAGTGTTGCTACTGGTATTGTATAATAAAAACTCCACATCCTTTTATCCATTTATCTATTGACTGGCATCTGTGTTGTTTCCAACACTTAGCTATTACAAACTGTGGCTATAAACATGGGTACACGTATATTACTCTGGTATGAGGCTTTTAATTCTTCTGGGAAGATGCCAAGAATTAGAATAGGTGAGTAAAATATGAACTATAGTACTAATTTTTTGAGGCATCTCCACACTGATTTCCCCAGTTTACACTCCCCACTAAACAGCAGAGAAAGGCTCCTTTATCCCTACTTCCCTCCAACATTTGTCATTGGCTGATTTCTTGATGATAGACATTCTTTCTGTGGTGAGATGGAGTCTCAGTGTTGTTTTAATTTGTATTTCTTAAGTGACTAATGCTTTTTTTTTTTTTTTTTTTTTGCAGTACCAGGGATTGAACTCAAGACCCTGAGCTTGCCAGGCAAGTGCATATTCTACTGAGGTATCTCCCAGGCCCAGCTTTTGAAGTTTTTAAATAAAGTTATTTGCCATATCTAGCTCTTCATTTGAGAAGTGTCTATTCATTTCAGTTACCCACTTTTGGCCTGAGCTTTTAAATTGAGGGGAGTCTGATTTTTCTGAGTTCTTTACTTAGTCTAGATAGTAGTGCCTTGTCTGAGGAATAGCTGGAAACAATTTTTCCTACACTGTGGGTTGCCTCTTCACTCTGCTGGTGGTTTCTCTTGCTGTGATTAGGCTTTTTAATAAGATAAGACCGCAGTTGTTGATTCTTTATGATAGTTCCTGTGTGATTGGTGTTTTATGTCCTCCACCAAATTTAGTGTTTCTGTTTTAATATTTATTTAATTGATTTCAATTTTAGTTTATTGCCTGGTGAAAGATAGGGATCTAGTTTTAGTCTTCAGTGTTTAGAAAGCCAGTCTTTCCATCACCATTTAATAAAGAGGCTGTCTTTCTTCAGTGTCATTTCGCCTTCAGTGGGTCTGGGTTTTTTTTTTTTTTTTTTTTTTTTTTTTTTTTTTTTTTTTTTTTTTTTTTTTTTTTTTTTTTTTTTTGTACCACACAGTACCACACTATTTTTAACACAGTAGTTTTGCAGCATACTTCTAAGTGAGGGATTGTGATTTCTTTAGGTCCAGAACATCTTTTGCTATTCTAGATCTCTTTTGGCTCCAAATAAATTTTAGTATTGTTTTCTATAACATAGTGAGATATCCTTTTGGAATTTTGATCAGAATTGCATTAAATCTATATAGCAATTTTAAAAGTATTGCCATGTTCATTATATTGATCCCTACCCAAGAACAAGGAATATTTTTCCTTTTTTTGATTTCCTAGTCAATCTCTTTTATCAGAGTACTGTAGTTTTCAATGTAGAGAAGTTTTGCTTCTTTAATTAGATTGATTCCTGTTTCATTTTTTTGGATGGTATTATGAAATTTTTTTCCTAATTTTTCCTTTCCTACAGGAAGGCTATTGACTTCTGAGTGTTGACTTTGTATCCTGCTACCCTACTGAATTTAGGCATTAAATCTAGAAATATGTTGGAGAGTTTTTGGGGTCTTCTCTGTAGAGTATCATGTCATCTGTGAATAACAATAATTTGATTTCTTCCTTTCCTATCCATATTTTAAAAATTTTTTTCTCTTGTCTAATTGCTATGAATAATGTTTCCAGAACTATATGAAATGAGAGCTATGACAGTGCAAATTATTGTCTTATTCCTGGTTTTAGAGAGAACGCTTTCAGTTTTTGTCTGTTTAGTATGTTGTTGGTTATTGGTTTGTCACATATGTCATTTATCAGGCTGAGATGAAGGTCATCCATTCTCACTTTCTGTGGAGTTTTTTCATGAATGGGCAGTAGATTTTTGTCAAATGCTTTTTCTGCATCTGTTGAGATGGTTGTATGATTTTTGTCATTGACTATGTTAATGTGGTGTATTTATTTATTTATTTATTTATTTATTTATTTATTTATTTATTTATTTATGTTGAATCATCCTTACACCCTATGATCAACCCTTCTTGGTCATGGTGAATAATCTTGATTACATGCCACATTCTGTTTTCCAGTTTCGTTGAGGAGTTTTGCAACTATGTTCATTAGGAAGATTGGTCTGTTGTTCTCTTTTTGGTGAGGTCATTGATTTTGGTATCAGGGTAATGTTTGCTTCCTAGAATGAATTTGGGAGTATTGCGTCACTTTCAGTTTCATCAAAAGTTTTGAGAAGTAACATTGTTATGTCTTCTCTAAATTTCTTATAGAATTATAAGACAGAAGTAGTAAATTTGATAGGGACTTAGTTTTTCCTTTTTGTTAGATTTTTAATTACATATTTAATTTAATTGACTGATATTGGTTTATTTAGTATTTTTCTTGGTTCAGCCTTGGTAATTCATAAATATCTAAGACTATGTCCATTTCTTCCACACAGAAAATGGCATTTTTGAAAATATATATATTTTTTACTTCTTATATGTAACAAAAGTTAAGTAGGGTTCTCCAGATAAACAGAACAAAATTTGAGTATATATTCATCTATATCTATAAACATACATACATACATATATCTATATTCATGTAAAGAGATTATTACAAAATATTGGTTTATTCAATTATGCAAATGGTCAAATCTGAAGCTCTGCTAGACAAATTGGTAAGCTGGAGACCCAGGAAATCTGGTGGTTTAGCTCTAACCCAATTCCTTCTGAAGTTCTGAAAACTAAAGTGGCCTAGTGGTGTAATTCCTGCTTAAAGGCTATCAGGCTCAAGAACCAAGAACATTTCTCTCTTTCTCTGGAGGACCGCTTGGGTGATCTCCTTGAAAGAAGAGCAGTTGTCTCTGTTTTGGCTGTACTTGACCCTATTTCCATGCACAGTAGGTACAGAGCTAGCTAGAGCTTTTCCCTATCTTTTCAATTGGCTTTAAGCAGTGCATACTGATCTAGACAAGGTGCTGGTGGTACTCTTTGAAGATGGCATGCTTGTTTCCCTGACCACCCCCCCCCCCCACCTGCTACTCTTTAATATGAATCGGGTTGGACAGGACAAAGAGCCAATGCTCCACCCTGTGGGCTGAGAGCCAGCCTTGAGATACAGGCTATCATTTCCTGGGGCTTGAAAGATCACACATCAGAGCTAAAGCACTAGACCCCAAAATATTAGATACTACCTCAATAATATAATACAAATTACTTTTTTCTGCATATCCTTCTCTCTGCATATCACAGAGGTAAATACAGGCTTCCTACCTAGCACAGCTCACAGTACTCACTTACTTTCTGCCATTTTCAGTCATTCATCCTTAAACCATTCCTCCTTCATGACTGAAAAAAAAACTGGGTTCAGTCTTGGGTTGAGACCTGTGTTCCAGACTGGAGTTAGGACTCCTTGGCTCCACAAAAATATAAATGTGCATTTGTGTCTTTATTCTAGCCATGGGTTGCTCTGGAAGTGTTAGATTGGAAAAAACTTGATGGGATTCCAATAACAAATCCATAGGATTACACACATAAACTTTTTGGACTGAAATGAGGTCCAAAAAGGACTCTCTCTCTTTTTCTCTCTCTGTCTGTTGATATGGTTTCACTGTGTAGTTCAGGCTAGCCTTGAATTCAATTTGTAGCTCAGACTGGCCTCAAACTCTCAGAAATCTTCTTGCTTCAGCTTCCTGAGTGCTGGGATTATAGGCATGTGTCACCATGCTTGGCTTTCTTTTTATCTTTATTTCTTTTTCTCTTTCTTTTTTCTTATCCATTATTGGTACATCTTTTGTTTTTCATTTCTTCTTTCAGTGGCATTTGAAGTTTTACCACCCATTTTCTTATTTCCCCCTTTTAATATCACTGATCTATTTCTTTGAATAGGCCCTGCTTTTCTTCTCTCTTTTCCCCTTCTATTATCCTTTCAATTTTTTTTTTACTTAGTATTTGTTCTTGCTTCTTTCTCCTTAGTTTAATCTCTACCCCCTATTATAAGGCCTTCTTCTAGATGGTTATCTCTGTTACTAGTTAACCCAAATTGTTGTACCCTACAAAATTGCTTTTCAAAATTGATGGAGAGATAAGATTCTTCCATAATAAAAACACCTGAAGAAATTCATGACCACCAAGCCAGCAATCCAAAAAGTTCTAAAATATATTCTAGAAAGAGACCATAAAGATCAATTCCAATCATTCTGATAGTAATTAAATGGAAGAGAACCAATAACAGAAAAATAATATAATGACAAGAATAAATCAGTACATCTCAGTTATTACCATCAATGGGAATGGTCCTAACTCATTAATCAAAATAAATAGATTGTCAGAATAGACCAAGAAACAATGAGTTGCATCCAAGAAGCACAATGAACATCAAAAGAAATTCACAGACTGAAAGTCAAAGGATGGCAAACAATATTCCAGTGAATGGAAACCCAGAAAAAGCAGGAGTATCTATTCTTTTTACAAAGTAAATTTCTAAGACAAAGAAAGACACAACATACTTGTTAAGGAAACAACCAAAAAGGAAGAACATGTTTAAATAAATGCAAATGACTTGAAATTATCTGATGCATATTATTAGATCAAAGTGCAATGCAATAGCCAAAGAAACCACAAAAACCATACAAACACATGGAAATGAAATAATACACTCTCGAATAATCAGTGGGTCACATGAAATTAAAGAAGAAATTTGAGCATTTCTACAGCTCAGTGATAATGCTGAAATGCTTACTGGCATGATGGGACACAGTGACAGCAACTTTATGAGGGAAGTTTACAGTGGTGAGTTCCCACATTAGAAAATCAGAATGAACTCAAATAACTTAATGCCATACCTCAAAGTTCTAAAAAACAAAAACAACAAGTTAAACTCATACAAGAAAGCAAATTATAGAGATCACAACAGAAACTGACCTAAGGAAACAATATAAAAAATTAATGAATTGAAGAGTTGGTTCTTTGAAAAATTAAGGGCTGGAGAGATAGCTCAGTAGAGTAAGCACTTTCCTGGAAAGCACAGGGTCCTGAGTTCAATCACTGGTACCCCCCAAAAAAGAAAGAAAAAAGAAAAATTAAATGAAATATAAAATAGGCACTTAGCTAATCTTGTTTTTTAAAAAAAGACCCAAATCCATGTAGGGATGAAAGGGAGAAATAACAATAGATCATAGAGAAATCCAGAAGATCATCATATCTACTTTGAAAATCTGTACTCAAGTAAAATGGAAAATTCAGAAGAAATAGATTCCTAGAAACACATGAATTACCAAAGGACCAAGAAGATGTAAAAATTCTGAATAAGCCAGGGTCAGTTAATGAAATTGAGGAAGTGATTAAAAAAAATCTATCAACAAAGAAAAGCCCAACTCCTGATAGATTTACTGCTGAATTCTAGAAAAACTTTAAAGAAGATCTAAAGTTACCACTCTTTAAACCCTTATGAAATAAAAAGAAGTGATATACCCAAAGTCATTTGTGGAAGCAGGCATTACCCTAATACCAAAACCAATGACTCACCAAAAAAAAAAAGATATCCAGGCCTATCTCTTTAATTATACATGCAAAAATACATCATAACATATATACAAAAATCCTCAACAAGTTATTGGCAAAATGAATGTAGAAAATCATAAAAATGTTATCCATTATGACCAAGTAGGATTCATTCCAGGAAAATGAATACATGTAATGCACCACATTAACAGAACCAAGGACACAAACCACATGATCATCTCCATAGATTCAAAAAAAATATTTGACAAAGTCTAACACTTACTTATGATTTTAAAAAAGCCCTATAGAAAATGGGAATATAAGGCCTTTATCTCAATCTGATAAAATTTATGTATGAAAAAGTAACAGCCAACATCATACCAAGTAGTCAAAAACTGAACACCTTCACTCTCAAATTTGGAAAAAAACAAAGATACCCACTATCACTGTTTCTCTTTAACATAGTTCTGGAAACATTAGCCAGAGCAATTAGACAAGAAAAATAAAATAAAATGAATATGGAAAGGAAGAAGTTAAATTATCATTATTCACAGATGACATCTACGTAAAAGATGCCAAAAACTCCATCAAAAGACTCCCAAATTTAATGCCCAAATTCAAAAAAGTTGCAGAGTACAAAGCCAACAGTCAAAACTTGGTAGCATTCTTGTGCACATATAACAAACTCACTGAGAGAGAAATGAGGGAAACAACACCTTTCACAATAGCATCAAAAAAATCAAATATTTAGAAATTACTATGATTTGTGTCTAGATGTCATTCGAAACCCTCATGAAGTTAATAGGGCTTTTTCAGAGGTAATTGAATCTAGAGTGTGTGATGCTGGAATTAAAGGTATTTGATAGCAAACCAGTCCACTGATGTTTTGGCATAGTCCTGGGTAGGATTAAGAGTTAATCCTGGGTATGATTACAGAGTTCTAAACCAAC
This sequence comes from Ctenomys sociabilis, assembly GCA_004027165.1. Lineage (NCBI taxonomy): Eukaryota > Metazoa > Chordata > Mammalia > Rodentia > Ctenomyidae > Ctenomys > Ctenomys sociabilis. The sequence continues at coordinate 25,519 of PVKA01028259.1, forward strand.
TCTAGGGTGGGTAGCCCTATGTGCAACATAAGGGACAGAAATAGGGCTGCTGCCATCACTTTCTGCTGCTTCTGCTGCCCTCTGTATGCTTTGCCATGCCACCCATCCTTGGAGCCAACCAATCATGGACTAGGATTTCTACAAAATATGATCCAAGGAAACCTTTTCTCCTATAACTTTGGATTTTGTGTATTTTTGTCTCATCAATGAGAAAAGTAGCTAAGACAGGAATCAATCTAATGAAGGAAGCAGAAGACCTTCATATTGAAGGCTACAGTACTATGAAAAAGGAGATCGAAGAGGATATAGCAAATGGAAAGGTATCTCTCATTCTTGGATAAGCAGAATAAATATAGTGAAAATGGCTGTATTTTCATTAGTGCAGTATGATCAAAATACCAATAGCATACCTCACAGAAGTAGAGAAAATCATGACAAAAATTAGTTTGGAACCTGAAGAGGCCTAGAATAGCAAAAGCAATTCTGGGTAACAAAGGCAAGGCAGGGGGCACCACAAGCTCTCACTTCAAATTATACTACAAAGCTACTATGACTAAAAGACAAAAAGAAAACCCAGCATGATACTGGCAAGAAAAAAAAGTCCCAGGGATATACATAAGAGATTAGAAAATAAAGAAACAACTCAACACACTCAGCTACGTTATCTTTCACAAAGTCACCAAATGCTTTGACTGAAAGAAATATAACCTGTTTTAAATATGGTTCTGTGATATTGAAACAACACCAAGATTCCATCTCACCACAGAAAGAATGGCTGTCATCCAGAAATCAACAAGGGCCGGGGAGATGGCTCAGCAGAATAAGTGGAGGTCAATCCCTGGTTCTGGAAAAAAAAAAAAAAGAAAGAAAAGAAAAGAAATCAACCAGTCATGGAGGGACTGTAGGGGAAAAGAAACCCTTCTCCACTATTGGTGTTAATTCTTCTCAGTAATAACTCTTCGTGCAATGGGAACCTGAAAGCAAATAGGTAACTATTCATTTTCAGAAAAAAAAAAAAATAAGAGGAAACCTTGTACCTGTGACCACTCACATCAGAAAGGTAGAGAGAGCTTAAATAAATAACCTAATGATGTGCTTCGGTGTCCCAGAAAACCAGGAGTAATCTAAACCAAATGTAAGTACAAGGTTTTCTCTTAGGATAGCTGTCATTGTGTCCTATAGTTTCTGATATGTTATTCTGGTAGCACTGTTTGATTGTAGGAGCTAATTTCTTCTGTGATCCATTAGCTATTCAAGGCTAATGTCCATGTGTTTACCAAATAACTGTGGTTTTATTTGCTGTTTCAATTTATATTGTACTGTGACCTGACAATATGAATGGGATAATTTTAATTCTCTTTTGGAGTATTTACCTAAGCATGATTTTTGTTTTGTTTTGTTTTGGTGTTTTAAGATTCTTGGTCATCTTGGACAGGAGCCAAATGAGCTCAGAACTCAGAGCACCTGCTGGCTCCACCTAGCAACTCCCTCGGTCAACATGAGGCAGAACTGAATTTAAGTCAGCAGAAGGCCAAGGAGCTATGTTCAAGTTGGCAGGTGCCACACAAGATTTTTGCAGGCTGAACAAACTGGGCTCTAGCCTCACAGCCACAAACCAGCCTGAGCTTCAGTGGAACTAAAGATGTAAGTTCACTGGGATTATCCACTACCCCACTGTAAATTCACCCTGGCTTGCTGGGATTAATAAACTTGGATCTGGAAAAAAAAAAAAAAAAGATTCTTGGTATATAGTCCAGACCAGCTTTGAACTCACTGTGTAGCCCAAGCTATCCCCAACCTCAGTGCTGGGATTATAGGCATGTACAATCATGCCCAGCTTATTTAAGTATACTTGTGGAGTAGTATGTGTATTCTATTGCTGTTGGGTGAAATACTTCATAGATAATAAGTCTATTTGTCTGAAGGAGTGGTTCAACTATGGTATTCTTTGTTAAATTTTGTCTAGTTGATATCTCTAATTGTGACAGTGCCCTATTGAGGTCCTCCGATTTTATTGATGATTATCTATTTTTATGTTTTGGGTGTGCCATTCTTAAATGTATGTATAATTGTTATTTCTTCCTGTTGATTGTGTCCTTAATCAATATGTAGCAATCTTGTTTGCTTCTTTTGATGCTTTAGCTTGAGGTTTGCTTTGTCTGAAAATTGACCCTCTTTGTTTTCAGGGTCCCATTGCATCAAGAGCTATTACTGGAAGGTATTGGCTTATTTCTCTGATTGCATATTATCCTATTGCAAATTGTCACTCCCCATTTCTGTTTAACTGCTTTCTCTGACTGGTAGATATATTCAATTAGACTTTCTGGCGTTATTAGTTTCATTGTCTCTAAGATATCCTTGAGAATTTTTTTGCATGCTGGTTTTCTGATTATGAATTTTTTACAGTGCTCCTTGTCACAGAAAAATCCTTTTTCTCCATAAAGTTTGAAAGATAATTTTGTAGGATATATCAGTTTAGGTTGGAAATCATTTCCTGTTAGAGTTTGAAACACTTCACTGAAATTTACCCTGCTCTTTAAGGTTTGTATTGAGAGAAAAGTCTTTTTTTCTTTTTCTTTCGGAAACAGACATTGAACTCAGGCCGTTGCACTTGCCATAGAAGTGCTTATTCCACTGAGCCATCTCCCCGGTCCTGAGAGAGAAGTCTTCTGGACATTTTGTTTTTAAATTCAGCCTGGCCTTGAGCCAAGGCTGGCCTTGAACTTGCAGCAATCCTCCTACCTCATGTTCCAAGTGCTGAGATTTCAGGCATGTACCACTGTGTGGAGCTTTTACCATAAATCTACGGGCTTTTTGGTTTGTTAGTTATTACCAGTTCTTGCTGGGGACCTAGCTAAGAACCTCACTGCCTGTGAGGGTAAAATCAAAGACAGAGGTAAATTTAGAATTGCATAAAAGGGAGGTGGGATGTTAGTGCCTCAGGTTGGGCAAACACAAAGACATCTTCAGTTCACCCACTTTTTACTGAACACATCCACACATTTAGAGGGAGCAGTGAGTGAATCTGGGAACAGCAATGCTGATTGCTGTGGGCTAGTAAAAGGAGCTCTTGCAAGGATGAAACATTTATTGTTTAATAAATAAACAATATTTTTCCCCAAGCTAAACTTTTACTACTGCTACTGCATTGTTCTAAAGATCTACATTGTCTTCAACAGATCCTTATTTTGCCCTGTGAGCATCAGGGTTTGATAGGTCTTCCCACCATGACACAGGGCAAGCAGAGCTTCTGCATACCTGCCAGCCCACAGAGCAAAACATGCACAGGTCACAGAACTCTGAACCTCTGTTATTTTGGATTCTAGTCTTTGACAAGTTCTCCAATACATATTGTCAATCCTCTCTATCCATAGTGACAAGTTGTCATGTAATTTATCAACAGTAATTTTTCAGACTTTTTCTTTACTTGCTTGTTATCCATCTGTCTCTGTTTATCTTTGTGTTGATCTAACCAATGAATTTTACAAATGATTTTCTGTTCTGTGCAGACCACTCACCAGCCTGATCAGGTATAGACAATTCATTTCACAGTATATGTTGAAATATACCTCATGGCTCAATTGTTTCTCACTCACAGCCTGCTACTTATTAGAATTTAAGTCTATTTCAGAAACCATCTCTTAGAGATGAGTTCTGCATCTCTAGAGATCCTCTATAAGGCAAATATTCCTCAAAATGTACAGTATTTTTTTGTTTATTTTTATTTATTTTTATTTTTTTATTTTATTTTTGTCTTTTTGAGACAGGGTCTCACTATGCAGTTCAGGCTGGCCTTAGGCTCACTTTGTAGCTCAGGATGGTCTCGAACTCACAACAATCCTCCTGCCTCAGCCTCCCGAGTGCTGGGATTACAGGCGTGCGCCACCACGCCCAGGTATTTTTTATTTTATTGAAGTACAAATATCAATGAGACAGTTTTAAGACACCTTAACAGGACACATTCAATAAATTAATACTGTTTTCATAATGTTTTGGTATTGTACAAGGTGCACACATGATATTATACTTACAGACATTATTATAGCAGATGTTTCTTATCAGTACATTAAGAGAGTGTAGCTG